>VWZS01004865.1:4699883-4707383 GCA_013397075.1 Rhabdornis inornatus
AAGCTAGAGAGAACAATTAAATATAAAACTTCAGCTGTATTAAATTTACAGGACACTTCCCCTGCTTAAAAAAAAAAAAAAGAGTTGATAATAAAATCTCTCATTTTAGCTCAATAGCAGGCTTTAGTTAGGGTGACAAATCCATCTCTGCTTTTATTTAGGCATATCCAGACATAGTGATCATCTTTTTTTTTTTTATTTATTTTTTTTCCCTCTGGAAACTAGTGCTAGGTTTTTTTTCTTTTTTTTTTTTTTTTTTTTTTTTTTTTTTTTTTTTTTTTTTTTTTTTTTTTTTTTTTTTTTNCTTGTTTTCTCTTTAGCAGTAATGCGTCCCAGTCCTTCCATCTTTTCCCATAATGTGCTTTTTGGTCAAAAGGTTTTGCTTCCAGGTACAGTTGTATTGAAAGCAAATAAAATACCATGTCTACCCCATGCTAAAACTGAGGATTTTGCATGAGGAGTAGATGGATCTTTTTTCCCAGCTCCGATACCCCAGCAGAAGGCAACAGCCCAAGCACCTCAGATCCATCTAATTTCACTCCCAAGATGATGAAAGCAATTGCAACAGAATAGCTCGGCCCTTTTCTGAGTAACAGTAGCAATGGTGAGAAACTTGTCCCCTTTGGAGAGGTATCCTGTGGAGGCAGATGGCCCAGGCTGTGCTTCTTCCCCAGGTTATCTTCTAGGTGATAGATAACTCTGGTGGTTTTAGAATAATTCATCCACATCTTCTATAGTTTAATCCTCAGGAGAGTGGTGTCAGGGCTCTAGACCTGCTGATTACCTGGATTTCGTACCCTTCCCCTGGTAATGGGCACCACTGGGGCAAGGCAGGTCCAAAGCCCATAACCACCACTCTTTGATCCAGCTTGGGTCTAGTCTGAGTCAGGTGCTGTCTAACCTGCATGAATAGTCCCATTTCTCTAGAGGAAAGTGTTTTGTGTTGGAAAGCACTTTATTTAGGTGTTGGGGTTTTCAAGAACCAACTGGTAGTGGATGTGGTGTTTGAGGTACCTCTTCTCCAGAAAATTATCTTGTTGAGTGTTGGCAGCAGGGAAATCTTCTCCTCACTGTCTAAATTGTAAGGCAAAAGAGAGGAGATGCAACTCTAGAGAGTCTAGATGCAACATCGCTCAAAGGTTGTGCCAATTACTTGAGGCGTTCCAAACCAAAGATCTCTCCTGCATATTGAAATATAAGTGCAGTGTTTGGAAAGCAGTCCCAAGGTCAACAGGAGAGGCAGCTGAGGGCAAGACTCAGGCCAGGGCAATTAATTTCTACCAAACAGTACAGTGGCATACTAATTGTTTTCATATAAAACTAGTTCTAGGAGAGCATCCTGGGAGAGCAGTGAGGAGAGGTGAAACATGCCAAGAGTGTGAACTAGGAGTAGTTCTAGGGCTGCACTTGATCCTCAGCACCCGTGGAGCATCTGTCCCCCACCCCTTCCATTTCTGCCCCTTTCTCCTGCTTGTTCTCACTGGTGCTTGCTCTTGGAGCTTGTTGCTTCTGCTGAAACAGGGGTGCAAGGGTCCCCTGCTGCTCCGAGGGATAGCCAGGGGAAATGCCTGAGTGCTACAGTGATCCCTTTTCTTTTTCACTGCCCTGCTTCTTTCCCTGACATCGGGAAAGTACTCTGACTTTCTCACCTAGGCACTAGTGCAGACTGCAGTTTTTTCTGGATTTAGATACACACCAGATTTATTAAATAATGCTTCTACATATGTACCCTGGTATACAGCTCAGCTGTAGGGATGGATGTTTTTTTTTTCTAGCAGCAGCTCACATGCCCAGGTAGCTTACAATTTTCCAGGGAAAGGCGTGGTGTGGAGGTTGGTTTGTTTCTGGTCAGTTCTGTCGTGGCACTTTTATTTTACATGGTTGAATGTGCACGTATAGGGAATAAATTTCTTGAAATAAGCAGATCTTTCTTCCCTGCAGAAAGTAACATCTGTTTTCCTGGACAATGCAGCCAGGATGAGAACATAAGACCAGCAGATACAGCCAAGTTCAGGTTTTAGTAGTAAGTTAAACACTAAACTAGCCTGGGTTTTGTTTTCTTGGATTTTTTTTTTAAACCAACGGCTGTAAAATGTATCTGATCATTCTTTGCTGAATTGCATAAGGAAATGGTTAATGTTTGTGTATGTTGCTAAACAAGATAAGATGCACCTGCAGTCTGAATTCCCATCTTGGTCATTAATGCAGTCTGTATCTTTGCAAACTAATCTGTTTAATCAAATATTAAGTTTTATTCAAATTCAAAAAGAAACAGACAGTGAATTGTTTTCCTGCATGATCTTTCTTTGTCATGCATCCTCTTTGCATCTCAAGAAAAATAGCCTTGTTCAGTCACAAAACATTTGCATAGATCAAAATTGAAGCACAACAGCAGTTTGTGTGCTGTTAAGACATCTGTAAAGGTGAAGAAGTTTAGCGTGTTCTCCCTGGCAGGAGGGCTGAGAAACATTAGTGCAACTTTCTACAATTTTATTTATTTTTAAACAGAATTCCAATCCAACTGGAATAAGTTTCAAAGTCCCAATATGCAAAAGCTATAATTAGTGAATTACAAAATTTTGAAATGAGGAGTTATTACATCTGACTAGAATTAAACTAATTAAACTTAAAAAAAAAAAAAAAGGAGAGATTGTACAGCAAGCTGGATAACTCCATGCTGTTGATAAAACCTGGGCAATGAACGAATGCTTTGCAACCAGCCAACCCTTCTTTGGAAGGACTTGAAGATGCTATGAGATGCAGTTATTAGGAGCTTTGCTGATTAAAAGTACCTGAGGTGTGACTTAAGGAGCAGCTTGGCTTTGCTGCTGCAGACTTTTTTCACCTGATACAGCCTATTCTTACCACTTTTCCTTCAGCTCAGTGCATGCGTGGGCTAGAAAAGCCTGTTAGAGCATTTGTGGGGGCTCAGGCTGAGAGTAACAGGAGGGAAAGATCATCTCTGCTGAAAAATATTTTTGCAAAAGAGGAGCATTACCTGGGAGGAGGATTGAAGTACAAATGAATCAAGTGCTATGCAGTGCCACCCCTGTGCTTCTCCTGTTAAAAAAAGCGTGTATATGTTTTGTCCCCATATGTTTTGTTCCCAGCCTTTCACTTCCTATTTCTTACAGCTTTGCCATTTTTCTGCCGCTGCTGCGTTAGGTGAGGCAGCGTTGTACTGTGTAAACCCACAAGGCAGGGACTCTCAGGTTGTTTGAACACCGCTTTAGGTTCAGCTGCAGTACACTGTTCCTCTGATCTTTTATGTTCCTGAGCAGATGTCTTTCATTAATTTATGGATTTATCATCTTTTCTTTCTCTCCTTTTTTTTCTTTTTTTTTTTTTTTTTTTTTTTTTTTTTTTTTTTTTTTTTTTTTTTACACCTGGCAGCTGGCTCAAGTTTCAGCAGTTATTGTCTATTTAGCATTACCCATAGAATTGAATGTCATCTGTCTTCACAAAGCTATAGCTGAGAGAATTGAGGCAAGCCACACGAGCTGCTGGGACAGAGCTTGTTTGCGTTCCATTCGGCACCCCTCCTCCCTTTACCTCCTTAATATTTATTTGTGCTCGTTTTCTTTCCTGGCCTTGAATGGGGCTTAGCTCGTGTTCGGTACAGCTGTATGTTTACTGAATCTATTTCATCATGAGTCATTGTGCGTGTGTAAGTATCCTGGAAACAGCTAGTGCTTTCTTGGAAGAACAGTTGCTTTTCAGCCCAAGCACTTAAAAAGGAAATTAAGCAATTGGTCAGTTCAGTTGTTGTTTTTTTTTTTCTTTTTCTGAAATAGCAATGGGTTATCTAATTCTTAGCTCTTAAGTCTGTCATTAACTATTTTTTGCTAGATTAATTGCAGATCATATCTTTTATCACAGTAAAGCGTTAACCTTAGGATCAAGATATACAGATTTGTTGCATATTTGATATTGCTTTAAGGCTGCCAAGTGCTTAAGAACAAGTATAATTTTAATAAAAAATGGATTTCTGGGAATTTGAGTCTCAGAGCATCTTTTAATACGTGTTTCATTCAATATCAATATCCTCTGGCATTAGAGCAGAAAGTGTTTAAAAATCCTAAATGCAGAAGGAATCCAAATGCTTAGACAACTGTCTAATATGCTTAAATCCAGCAAATATGAGAGGGTTTTTTTAAATTTTAAGTCCATCCTTGAGCTTGCATTGAAAGAGAATATACACCAAACCCAATGTTAACGTGTTGTCGGCATCAGACTACTTGCAAATTAAGGAGACTCAGGATTACTTTTTTTTCTCTCCTACTGGAGTTCCCCTTTGGACCCCCACTTTCCTGAAAGGATCACATAACAAAATGGATTTCTGGCACAGAAGTTTTGATTTGTCTAAAACTCTTATCACTGAGCAATAGGTGACAGCTTGCTACTATTATTTCACTTACGTATTTTGACAGATGGCACTGCAGAGTGTAATGCTCTTTTAGACTTCTCTATCAGTCTAATGGAGGTAACTGGAGGTTCTTTCAACTCTTCTCTTGGCACAAGAAGTATGTCAGTCATAAATTATCTTCTTTGTAATCATTAAGCATCTAAAACAAAATGCAAGTTCAGCTGAGCCGTTTTTCATGTACTTCCAGATAATAAGAGGTTTTTAAACTAATATTGTCAATGCCTTTTTTTTTTATGCTACATTTTTCTAATCTAAAAATGAACCTTGTAACTGAAATAAAGGGAGAGGGTTTCAGCAGATTTCAGGAATTAGAGAAAAAGGAATTTTGCTGAAAAAGCCTAGCTAATCATCAGTAGCTGCTGATAAAAATTAGTCTGGGTTTCCCATCTCGAGGCCTGGAGTGGGATGTTCTGTGCTGACATGAAGCCAGCTGTAAGGCAGAAGAGGCACCTTGGCTGCAGTGCATCTGTCAACTTGGTTGACCTTCCCCCCACTGTAAGGTGTGAACCAAGCGAAATTTTCAACAATTGTGTTTAGGAGAAACAGTCCTTAGAGAAGCTTCTGGGAAGAACCCTTAATTGACCTTGTGGGGGCCACATTGATTTTCTCCACGTGCATCTTCATTTCTGATAAATTATAAAGCCATTAATTTGCTGAGGAAATGGCAGGGCCAGCCTGCGGCACAGATGTGACCAGAGCCGTCCTAGCACGCAGTTCACAAAAGGGAGCCAAGAAGCTGGGAGAAAAATCAGCAAGCCGAGATTGTTATGGTTAGCTTCACATTCCCTTGGGAACTCTTTTAGTTGCTTCTGTTTACAGATCTAAAAGGTAATGATGTTTCCAGGATAAATAGGCTGCCTTATAGGGTAAGTGGCCATTTATTGATCTGCTAGCCCTCGTGTATTGATTGGTTAGCCCCAAATACAGCTCTGTTCTCCAAGGAGTTAACTGTGTAAATCAGGAGGTGACAAGTTTGTGGCAGAGGGATTCAGCAGCCAAGGGGCTCTGCCTACTACAAATTTCTCTTTGATTTGCAGGGCAGCCACTGGAGCAGAGCAAAAGCAGGACTAGAGAGAGCTACCCAAGATGTTAAAATTTATCGACATGAATAGGACAGGTGAAATGTGCTGCATGTGTAAAACTGCTCAAAATCATAAAATGCATCTGATTATCTTACACGCATTGGTTTTATCGTGTGCAAGCAGCACAACATGGAGAGGAAAAGAAACTTCAGCTGGCCTTGCAAAGGAGAAGGAGAAAAAAGCTCCCGATAAGTTTTCCGTGGCACATGCTTCCTGCATTTGTTTCCGTAGCAACAAGTGAACGTACATATGGTACACAATCCATAAAGTTGCAAGGTCCCTGAGACCCAGCACCTAAACAGATAGGAAACACAGGGTTTAAGTTACGTAGCCTCTCATCCCATGTTTGCCTATTTTACAGAAAATCACAGCACAGCAGTTCAAATGTTAATACTTTCTCCTGTAGTCTGGGGAACCGTAGAGTACCTAACGGGGCACTTCGCTAGCTCTGTATGTTCAGAAACAGCTTTCTCAAGAAAAGAATTTTCCTTTACTAATTCAATCCTACATGCAGGAAGGCTTGTCACCGAATCACTTGAAAAAGGCCAAGCTCATGTTCTTTTACACCCGGTACCCAAGTTCCAATATGCTGAAAACCTACTTCTCAGATGTAAAGGTAAGAAAATCTCTTCCCCTGCCTCTTTCTCCTAACTGCATGCTGTATTATCTCACAAAATTGTATTGTTTTATCATGTTAGAGATTAATAATATTTCTGGGCACATAAAGGTTACATCCTGATCTTACTCATTTGTTCTTCCTGTCGAGGTGTACCCTGCTTGTGCCTGGACGAGGAAAGGGAATGTTTCTAAACCTACAAAAAAAATTTAAATTTTAAAGCAAAGTAAGGATAATTGTTACAGTAAATTAAAGGGTCTTCATTATATATACTATTAAAAAAGGAGATTTTTGTGGTGGTAGAAATGTACTTCCAGGAACATTTTGGAGCAGTTCTTAAGTGCTCCCTCATTGTTTCATTTTGGTTGGTTTCCTCATATTTGTGCTTACATAAGCAGAGTGTAGAATCCCTTTCTTTCTGTCAAAAAGAAACAGTACATTGAAATTCTCCATGCAGAAGCTGCTTAAAAACAAAAGTGATGATTGTCTCTTATTTACAACTTAATTTGTTGTTGATGCAGAGTACACTGAGCATAAGGAGGATGAATAAAGTGACAGATTCAGGCCACATTATTCAAATGAGGATATGAAAGCTGTCGACATACAGCTGCATCCTCCCTCATTCTACAGAATATTAGGACCTCCTGATTTTTTTTTCTAAAAGTAATTGTTCCTTCACATCAACTTGATTTTGTGTTAATCATCTAAGTTTTTTTTTAAAAAAACATAGATTGTGTTTTAATGATTATAATGGTATGCATGGTGTCATTATCTAAGTAACTTTATAAACATTACATTAGCTTAAATTAGTTTGTTACATGTCGTTTCCCCCCCCCGCGTGTCCCCCCTCAACCAAATTACAGAAATCCTTCTTTTAATCACTTTTGGGTTATGGGTTTTTTCAGTCTTAGTGGAAGATTATCCCACAGGTTGTGAACTTGGCCCAGTTTCTGCTGATCAGTTTTCTTTGGTCAAGTTTCTTGGCAGTTTTTCCCTCTATTTTTTTTTCATTTAATGTTGCTTGCACATCTCAATACGCTCCTGCCCCTCACAGCCGTGTCCTTGGAGGTTCCTCTGTTCAATGCCATGTGCTGAGCGGATGGTGACAACATTTATAAAAAGGAGGGGGGGAAGCAATACAGGCACTTCCTAGGCTAAATGGCTGGTCAAGAATCATTAAACACACACAAAAAAAGCTGCAAATGGTGCAGCAGGCCAAGTGGAGGGTTTGCTCTCAGAGTGGATCCACCTGGAATGGAAAAATCGGAGGGAGTGTTTCAGGCAACACTGCTCCGATGAGGTGCCACAGGCAGATGTAGAGTTGGCAGTGCTGCTCAGGAGCGCCTGCTCTGGGGCTACCCTGTGACTTTGCCCCT
>VWZS01004865.1:4712383-4727383 GCA_013397075.1 Rhabdornis inornatus
GCATATAAGTTCAGATGATACAAAAAATCTAAGCAAAGCCTTTGTTGTCTTTCTTGGTTGTTTCCCCCTCTTCTGGGCTGGCAGAGTTTTCTGGAAAAATGGTTGAGTGTAAGGGGCAGATGAAGGAAGAGGGGGGAAGAGCACGTTCCTCAAAGGTTTTGCCATTCATGGTGGATGATGGCAACTTCTAGACTTTTTTTGGTGTGCCATGACCCCCCAGACACTCCCAAGGACTCTGGCCCTGTTAGGAATTCAAGCAGGCACAAGACAGGAGACTCCCACCCCGGGGGTATAGTTCTACACTGATGCCAAGCCACAGTCACTGAATACAGGAATAGAAAAGGAAATACACGAGGAGATAAGTGTGACCAACTTTTTCCTTGTTCTTAGATTCCCTCAAGTTTTTTTCTTACTAACATCTTTCTCTTCATAGAATATAGGTTGAAATGTTCCTTGTGCTCAAAAGTTCTCATACTCTTGATGATTTCAGACACTTATTACTCATTTTCAAAGTGTTAGTCCCAGTGTTAATTTAAGTGGATTACTCCAGTGAAGAATTGTGGGGAGTGTATATGTGTTTTCAAGCAGATAAGAAAACATAAATCTCATATGTTTAGTACTGCAAGTGGTTGCAGTCTCCTCAGCCAAGGGTCCTGCAGTGGGTTGGAAAGGAGCCCCTTGATTTGTTTTTCTCCATCCTTGAGAGAAAGAGATATTATAAATGGTGATTGCAAATTCATTCATTTAGACTTCCTTGTGTTATGTACTATAATGAGAATTTCCTAGAGTTCAGGTCTTGGTTTTGCTGAGGATCCAGCAATTATGAGAACATTAAGCTGTGTGGTGCAGTGTTTAATGTAGACAATGTAACTTTTCCTGATAAATGCCCATGCCCTCCCCCACAAGCTGGAAAGCAAAAATGACAAGTACTGTAATGTTGAAATTGGATCCAAAAGGATTTAGCAAACTGAGCATTTGCCATATTTAGCATCATCAAAGTTCCTTCCTCTCATACTTCAATGATGCTTTGCTGATCTTCTGATTAGTCTGATATGTTATTTCTCTTAAATTACCTACACTATCATTCCTAAACCCTTCCGTTTATCCGTTCTTGGGTCATATTCACACTTATACTTCATGCATATAGGCCTAAACTGACTATTAGGAAAAAAAATTCTAAAGTTACAATGTGTGTCTGGTCCATATCAGGCTGTGCCATTGATTTGTCCGAGAATTTGCGATACTGTGTTCCTTTCCGTGGGCATTGCTGCTAACAGCTTGTAGCAAAGTCAAATAAGATGTTTAACAAACCACATGTCCTATCGTTTTTAGCTTTGCCATTGTACCCTTGTGGCTGTGAGCCAGAGACAGATCCAAGGCCTCCTCCCATGCAGTGCACCTTTGCCTGTGTTTTGTGTGTACACATGTGTAGCCAGTTCCACATTTTTCTCTCTTGCAGTAGGGCTAGCTGGAGAAATATGTGCTGAGCTGAACAGAGCAATTAGGGACTGAGTTTTGAACGGGAAAAAGAAAAGAAAAAACAGTTTTGGATACTTTTTTTTGTGGAAGGTGGATGTTCTTCATTCTGGGGCCATTCCTCTGGGGAGGAAGAAGATGGGCTGTCCTGGTGAATGAAAGCCATAAATGTTAGTGTCCCAGCTCAGGTTGGTCAGAAAGAGAGGACAGCTTGCTGTGCCACTTGATATCTGTCTCATCTGCAGTGTTGCCATAGACTTTTTAATGCCAGCTGCAATAATTAAAATCAGGTATTGTTGCTATGTATTAAAGGAAAAAGAAAGGAAAAAGAAAGGAAAATAAAAATTAAATAATTTTGTAACCCTTTCTCAGAATCTTCCCTAACACAGGTCATCAGAGTTCACAGTTGTGACTCTGGCAGGATGATTGAAAACCAGGTCCATACCATGCTTTGAGTTAAAATAGAAATATGGTTGAAAAACATGAGTTGAAACAAAGATTCGTTTAACATGAGTTAAAAAAACATAAACGGAGGATTTATTTTCAGATTTATGTACTTAAAACAACCAAAAGAAACCAGCCTGAGGACAATGCCTGAATTTTAGCCTTGCTTTGTCTCCCACTCCTTCTCCATCGCCCTTGTTCCCTGGCATTTTTTAGCAGTTACTATCATTCTCCACGTATTAATGCCTCTCTGCACAGTGCCCATTCCTTTTCCTAGTGGGCATTTAATAACTCAGCCTTGGTTCTGAAGTGTCACAGTGTCTGTGTGGTGGCAGCTCCGCCCTGTGCCCCGCTGCCTGCTCCTCCGTGGGGTGGGGAGGTCATGCTCCATCTTCCTGAGCTCAGCCGGCTCGCTGCTTCACGGGAACTTGCCCGGTTTTGCAGATGTAGTTATTGAGATGGATCACAATGGTGAGGTGCCTGCCAAGCTGCGTTATTTGCACAAACACACTGTCTGCAGTTTTGGTACGGCGGGGCTCGGCGCGAGGATTGCTTCGTTTCACAGCGCTAGTTACGGCACTTGTCGTTTCCAAGGGGGAGAAAACCATTTTTAAGGAGTTTGCCCTTCTTTACGCAGGGGAAAAACATTCTAGTGGGAAAAACCTAATTAAGACCAGTCATACTCAGGTCTTAGCAGAATGTTTAACTTAAGGCGCTCTGAGTTAGTCCCATAAAAATCAATGGGATGATGTAAAACAAGTCAAATAACACCACCTATAAAGTCTAAGCAGTAGCCCAGTCACGTAAGTGGCCTACAAGCCCTTGAGAGGAATGCAGGCTGCCAACATTTTCAGAAGTGATGGTGATTTCAGGTCAGTTTCATTTTGGGATGCTCAATAAGAGTCACTTTGTCAGTAGGTCCTCAACCGTCCATTCCCTGAAAATGAAGTGTACCCAGCACTGCATCCAAAAATTAAGCCATCCTAAATTATAAAAATGCTGTCCACTCATATGCTTATTTTAGGAACCTCTATCCTTCCCCAGTTTCATCTACAGGATTCATCTTGAACTGAAGTGGTGTTCATCAGAAGGAGAATTGAAGTCCTCAGACCTGGTTCTCATTTAAACTAAGGCCACTTCTGAGTGGTTTTGCAGCACATAGGCACTGTAAAGTACAGTTTATAACCACCCTGGTACTCTGTAGCAGTGCAAAGTGGCCTCAAGAGAAGTGAGAATCAAGTCTGTAACCTGCTAACTTGCATCCTGAAGGTTGCTCTTTCCATGCAAACTGGCCTGCGGTGGCAGTCTCCACGCTTCTGGTGGTACCAGAGTGAGCACAGCCCAACAGGACAGTTGTTTGTTTCAGTATTCCACTCCTCACATTTCTCCCTCAGCTGTATACTTCCTCCTTCAAGGGCTTTATTGTTGTAGTGTTTCGACATCGTTCTCAGCATTCTTAAAGACAGAGTCGGGAAGCTGCTGTCTGCTGGTCTGCAGCAAGGGGAGTAAAGCTGCTCTGGCAATTTGAGAATAACAAATGTAACTGTCCTGACTCCTCTGAAGGAAAACTGAAACATAGGTGGCCAGATGGTATTTCTTTTTCACTTAAAAATCTTTGTTTCAGGAAACTTAATTGATGCCCTCTGGCCTTTTTCCTTTTCTTTTTTTTTTTTTCCCCTTCTAATTTTGAAGAGGCTCCCTTGTGAAACAGCAGAGCTTTCCTTGAAACCGCACAGGACATGAACCTGGTTTTTAATCAAGTAACAAAATCCACGGCTTGCAACAGAAGGTCCGTGCGTTGCATGTATCAATTAATGCTTATTAATCAGTTTTTGCAGTTAGTTGAACTGCAGACCGTAGCTGGAAGCTGTTAGGGGGAGAGTTGCAAGAGGAATGCTATTGCAGCACTACACCCTGGTCTGCTGTTTGTGTCCTTTGGAATCAAGGTGTTTGTATAATGGAGTTGGCATGTTGATATATGATCTATTTTTTAATGTCATTACAATTTTAGTTCCCTTTGCCTTTTTGTCATTGGGCTGCATTTAAGCACAGCAAGCCCAACTTTAAACTTCCTTACTCAACAGCTTTATTAGTTATAACGTACCGTGACCTTTCTCAAAATTCTTAAAGAAAAAGATACAGTGTAATGTCACTTTACTTTGCTTATTGTTCTTTGTTGTGGTGAACAAAGCATTTTCTACAGTGGCTATAGCACATAATTATACAGCTTTCAATAGCGGTGTCTTGGCACATATCAAAGTTCAGAAGAGCCTTTAGAAAAAAAAAGATGTTTTGTGGCAGCCTAGGGAGGGTCTCATCTTTCCTTCAGAAAATAGTTCAAGGCTCTTCTGTCAAGCTTCCCTACTTAGAGCTTTTTCTCCTCCTGCTTCATAAAGTTTAAAGGGGATTCAGTGGAGTTCTATGATCTATTTCCTTTGAAAGATTGTTCCTTTGCACAGAGAAGTCCTTTGACTTCAAGAGTTCACAGATTCATGTCTTTAGGTATCATATGTCTGACCTTATCAGTTACTCTATTTAATGTAGGAGAAAAAGTCTCAACTCTTTGTGTTTGTCTGTTTTGCCTCTGTGAAATGATTTGGTGAAAAGACCATCCTTTTTAACACACCACTGAGAGGCCGTTTCTGACTGTAACCTACCCTGTGGTTCTTCTAAAAAAAAAAAAAAATTGTCCTTGTGTTTTGTGTATGGATGATTTCACAGTGAGAATAGAATTATACAAGGACAGACACACATAAAAAAAATCTTTTGCTCTTTTTTCCTAAATGATCTATTGGCTATTTTGGTGGCTGCTACTCTGGTTCCCCAACAGGCACAACCATTTAACAAACACAGAGATAGCGGCTGGAGTGCTGGGCCAGCAGTAGGTTTTCCCTTGCTTCGACCTACCCCAAAGGCCTTCATAATTAATTGTCCTTCAGAGATGAGGAAAGTTCAGAGACAGTGTGTGTAGCGATGTCTATTGTCTGACATTCAGTTCTCCTTCCCTCAGCTCTTTTTCTTCATTCCACAAAGGGTTATCAATAGGAGCAGGGAGCAAGCTCTCTTCTAACAGCTGCTGGTGGTGGCTGTAGCTTTCTGTGGAAGGTATCATTGTGTTCAGCCATCTATGGATTAAATGGCTGGAAAAGTTCTAACAACCCTTTCAAACGGGCGTGTTTATTTCATCTAGATTACACAGACCTATTTAGCTAATTAAAAACTTTCTCAGAACCCCTTCTCTCCTATTCAAGGGAAGGAAAAAAATTAAAACACTGCTGTAATTATGAGGAATGGCTACAATGAAACTTCGTTAAATAAATGAAAAATTCGATCTGTCAGCTTTGATCCAAGCACACCCAAATAAGCACAGGCTTGTTTGTTGAGTTGTTCTGTGGTTTTGGTTTGTGGTTTGTTGTTTTTTTTTCTTAGAGGGAAACAAGGTGCACAGTAGAAAAAGCATAAAAGAAAACATTGATATAAGCTGAAAAAGAAACAAACACTAGCCCAATTTTAAAAACTGCCACAGTTTGTACTGTCTCTGCTCCTAACATCAAAGTGCAAAGACACTGGAGTTTGCTAAACAGATTATTAATATTGTTGCGCCTTCTGTGATTAATTTAGAATCCACTGTGGCATAATTATTAAACTTCATATACAACAGAACAAAATTATATACATGCTTCCTTGTTTTCCCTGATGATATGCTAAACAAAGATATGGTGGGGTTAGTAGATAGGCAAGAAGTACAGTCAAATTAGAGCTGTTTATTAACAATCGCTATGTTACTGCTCCAATTAATTGGGCGAAGCCAAAAAGGACAAATACAATCATTCTTCCACTGAACAGTTTAACTAGCGAATTAAGGGGGGGTTAATTTTTCTCCTCAAAAAAAAAAAAACAAAAACAAAAAAAACAAAAACAAAAAAAACAAAAACAAAAAAAACAAAAACAAAAAAAACAAAAACAAAAAAAACAAAAACAAAAAAAAAAACCACAAAAACAAAACCACAACAAAACAACAACAAAAAAAACCCCACCCCACTATGGACCTTCACCTATGCATTCTTCACAAATACATCACTTTGCAATGGGAAGAAATAATCATATAAAACATTTTCTGGGCTTCATCTCACTTCCTGACTGTTAAGAAGGACTGCACAACAATCAAGATCAATTATTGTACTGATTAAGTTATTACGTCTGGCATTTTGAAACAGGTTTTCTGTATTTAAGAAGAAATTGCGTACAAAGTAGATGCAGCTAATACAGTAATGCAAAAAAAGATCATAAAAAATTAAAGTTATTCTTATGAATCTTTCATTAGAAGCAATGAAAAGGGACATTGGTGAAGCCAAGTGCTTTGTTCTTCTGAGCTCCTCTTGTAGGTCCAGATCCTGCAAACAATTACGTACTTGAGTATTCCTTCTGCGAGAGTCCTGTTGGCACCTTCAGCCTATCTCCTGCTCTTTCTCAGTTTGCCCACTTCGCCCTGTGGATTATTAGCAGCGTTGTTCTACTTTATCAAACAGATGTTCCTTTTAAAAATTGACAAATTTCTGTAAAAAAAAATATGTACCACAAAATCACACAGTTGTACGGAGGCAAACACTTGCTTTTATGCAGGAAGAACTGTTGTGAAATGATTTAAGGCTACTAAGAGCTTTTCAGATTACTCCCCACCGCAAATAACATGTTAAGTACTAAATTACCTTAAGCGGTGTTTTATTACTGATCAATAAAATAGTAATCTTGTCTTTTAGCATGGAAAAATATTTTAGTGGGGCTTTTTCTGGTTTAGTTCGGGGATAGTTGTAAACCAGAAGGCAAAATCCTCACTGCTCTTTCCCTGAAAAAAAAAAACCAAGAACAAACCAAACAAATCAAACCCCATCCTCATTTGTTTCTAGCTTTGCTTTGAGGGAATCCTAGGATTGTTCCAGCTGAATGGTGTTGGGTTTCTGTTCCTGTGTGCATGTAGTGATGATGTGCTCTGGGGTTTTTTTGGGGTATTTGTTTTTTTGGTTTTGTTTCATTAACAATTATTTACCCGTACTCATCTTTATTGCCTCCTCCTCTTCTCAAACAAAACAAAAAACACATTCCCCTTCACCCCCCCCCCGCAAAAAAAGGAAAAAGAAAAGGAGCTAACAGAAACGAAACAAAACAGAACTTGGCAAACTCTTCTGACTCCTAGTGCCATTTCATTTTGCATTCAACAAGGGGTACTGGGAATTGAAACGTCAACTGGAGATCGAGAAAAGCACCAATTTATAGTGTGTTAGCCTTGCACAATTCAAGATTTCTTTTGCTAGCTGCACACATTATACCCAACATCTCGCCACTCTCTTGTGGCAGTTGTGAGGAATGGCTATTCCTTCCCGTGTGTGTACTACAGGCCTCTAAAGACCCTTATTTATTCTCTCCCATGTCACCTTGTGTACAGTCTGGTCTGTGACACTGATGGTGATTATGTCATTATTTTGCTCTGGGGGCTTTGGCACATCTGCAGAGCTGATGCACATCTTCTTTGTTACGCTGGCATACGTCCCATATCGCAAATGCTTCATTAGCCTTACTGCCTGCCTCCTTGCCAGACAAGAATACCCAAATCCAAGCTTCTTTTTCCTCTGGTCTTTTGTGTCTGTGATGAGCCTTTATTCATCTTCCTAGTTCTTCCCTGTTTTCTATTTTTCTGTGGAAAACCGATTTCCAGATGTCCGTCATTCTCCAAAATCCCATCGTGGATGAGGAGTGAGAAGCAAGGTGAATTTTAACCCGTATCATCCCTCACTCTCTTAGAGTCTTATCTCTTACGAGACAAAATGCTTTTTCTTTCATTCTGTATCTAGCAGGAATTTGTTAGGCAATTTTAAAACCTGTTGTTTAAGAAAAAAAAAAAGAAAGAAAGAAAAAGGAAAATAAATCAATGATAACTCTTACCATTTTATAAATCCTAGTTGTATCCTAGTTGTGGTAATGGGTAACATGCAAGTTGCACATGTTTTTTCCCAGACTTTCTTCATTTCTTTTAGAAAACGTAGCTAAATTTCTCACTCAGAACTTTTGGAGGAGCAGCACTGACTAGTGAAGGTGGAGGGTGTTCATGAGACCTGATCAACTGAAATTTCTCATATCTTGCTAAAATATGTCACATTAGAAGGTCACAGAACGTCTTTTAATGTGAAAATTGAGGAAAATGTTTGGTCTTCTAAACTTTTTCTAAGCTGTACTATATAAATGTCAGACCAGAGAGATGTGAAAGAGTGGGTTAGCTTACTAGCTTTGTAAGATTTTTTCCTCTGTTTCCCACCCACCCCATGCTTTTTCTTCATGACATTGAAGTAAATTCTGGGCTGGATTCTCAGTGTCTGGTGTAATTCAGCTCCAGCAATCATTGCAGCTAATTAATATATGCCAGCTGAAGAGCTGTCTTTTGTTATGTTACTATACAGTCAAGTGTGTGAATATATTTTAAATGTTAATTGGAGAAAACTTTCATTTAATTTTTTTAAACTAAACGTTAAATGCAGCACTGGATTTGGATTCACAGAGCCATCATGTTCATGGATGTGGCGTGGAGGGGGTTGTTGTTTTTATTTTTGTGAGACACACTTGCCAAAAGAGGAGGTGCCAGCCGATCCTGTCTCACAGTGCAGGGTCAGGGCTGTGTGACTGACTTTAACAGAAGTCTTACAGATAGGATTGCCCATCCTATAGACTTTGGATAGGTCACCTTCCCGCAGAACACTGTTTCCTTGATATATTCAATGTGTTTTAAAATGGACGAGAGTCAGGCTCTCATGATGTCAATTAGCAAACTGTCAAAATACTCTGGAAACCGTGGGAGAGGTTTAGCAGCGCTGTGACCCGTGCTGGTTTCTGGGCCGGCTTTCTGGGGTCCTGCCCTTTCTCAGAGCAGATATCCCCGGCCTGAGAGAGCGGTGGCAGCGCAGGTCTGCTTGCAGGCAGACCTTGCAGCATTGCTGAGGAGCACAATGGGGACACTGCTTTCAAACTTACCTAAATCTAAGGGCAAATATTGAGATTGTGAGGAAGTGGCAGCAGGATATTGCACGGATCCATGAGGACTCTATGTCCTTCACCTGCGTGAGACAAAGCCAACCCAGGAGCAGAAGGAGATGCAGTTTGTAGCAGTTGTAACATTAATAGCATAAAAGTGAAGAAATACCATTCAGTCCAAGTGGGAGGCAGTCTTCAGAGCACTGGATCACTTACTTACACATAGCCATCACCTGCAGCACTAGAGTATAGCTGAATTTTGTGGGCACAGAGAGTCTTCCCGCTAGGCAAGTGTGGGTGGGTGAGAGATAGAAGGACAGCCAGAAGGGCTGGCCGAAGGTAATCAGTGTTTTGGAGATGATTTCTCCCTTTAGATCTAGAAGGGGCAAGGTTCAGTTTTCTTATCTGCAGAGGGGGAAGGTACACGGGCGGGCTCTGACTCGTTTTGTGTGCCCTCCGTGGGGGGTGCTGTTTCAAGGCTCTGGTGGAAATGTGCTGTCAGAAGAAGCCCTGTCCAGCTGGTGGTCCAGAGTGCTCAAAGAGGTGGCCTTGAACTTGTTTCTCTAGTTAGTGGAGAGGCTTTGTAGAGAGCAGCAAGCCAGGGTGGCATGATCTCTGTTGCTGAGCACACAGACTGCTGCAATTGGGTCTTAGGTAGAACTGTGGCATAGACATATAAATGCATTTAAAGCAGCAGCCTGCAGCTTCAGAAAGTTTTTAGAGGAGAGAGGGGGAAACAAACATTGCAAATGAAAGTCTTCGGGTGCCAAATATCAGTGTTCAGCGGGGTGGGGGGAGCAGGAGCTGGAGCAGCTTATCTCTTACAATTGCAGAGGGGGCTGGCTCCATCAGATGAGGCCCAGCCCCGGGGGTTATCTCATCCACTGCTGCCTGGAGTCGCACCACTTCCTTCCACAAGGGATAAAGGGGAGTCAAACGAGAGGGAGCTCAGTCCATTAGGGTGTAAGACTTTGTCTTCTGGCCTCACAGGCTTGTGAGCCTCACTGGTCCGTAGCAGGTCCTGCAGTGGAACTTGTAACAGGGTGTTTGTAGCCCAGTTTGGCCAGCTGCATGGCTCAGGATGGCGTAGATGGAGCAGTTTATCCCATCATGTTGGGCTCTGGATGCTAATAAAAGTATAGTTGCACTGGGAGATTTTTCAGAATTGTTCAGTGGAAGCCTAAGCTGGTGGAGACAGCTTTATTTACAACACCCCTCACCCATAACTGTGCACAATTTCCTTCCCCTACCCTCTGCCACTGGAAAGAGGAAAGGAGGTACCCTCTTGCCAGAGGGCATGCTTGCCACCTTCATGACACCCCCAAAAGGACCCTGGTGACAGCCTGCTTCCCTGCCAGACTGATTAAACACCACCTGCTTCCCATCCTTCTCCCCTACCTCCCTCCTCACTCTCCCCAGCCCAACCCATGCAAACTGAGGAGGGAGAGGGCACAGTTGGAGCTTTTCAGGGCCAGACACAGAAGACAAAGGTGATTACTATGCACAGAGATGGGAAGAGTGTGGCTCTTGCATCACCAATTATAGATGTTACTATACTGTTGCAACATTTATATATATATTTTTTTTTTATTTATATTTATATTTATATTTATATTTAGATTTAGATTTAGATTTAGATTTAGATTTAGATTTAGATTTAGATTTAGATTTAGATTTAGATTTAGATTTAGATTTATATTTATATATAAAAGATGTATTCTAGATGCATAATAATTTTAATTATCACTTCTACTATAGTGTTAGTGGTTCACATATGAAGCCAAATTCTACTGAACGTAAAAGAAATCTTTGCAAAGTACAAGTTCTGTGAGCCACTTTACCTCTATAGCCATGTTCTAACCAGCAGTTTCTGCATTCCTGGGTCTTTCACACATGGAAATACACCATGAAAGCAGAGGACTTGCTGCTGGTGCAAGACATAACCTGCTCATCTTGGTCCAGGCTGTACCTCCTGGTTCTTCTGAGTAACACATCACATTCCCATCTGGTTGATGTGTCCAGGAGAATATGCAATAGCCTCTCTGCTGAGCCAGAA
The DNA here is from genome assembly GCA_013397075.1 of Rhabdornis inornatus. NCBI lineage: Eukaryota > Metazoa > Chordata > Aves > Passeriformes > Rhabdornithidae > Rhabdornis > Rhabdornis inornatus. The sequence continues at coordinate 4,723,380 of VWZS01004865.1, forward strand.
CTGGGTGACCATCCCTGTACTCACTTTTCTGGACAGGCTTTTTGTGGGCGCCTGTATGTGGTACCTGCCAGAATTTGGCAGCAGGGTACATAGTATGCTGCTTGGCATTGTAGGCAGCCTCTTGTAGCAGACTGTATTTCACCACAATGGACTGAGTTAAAGTTAGACTATTCTTGTGTATGAGAGTTTTATTTCTCCTTCAGTTTTTTGTATGAGGCAGCTTCTGGGGTGTGACAGTAACCCCTCCAGTGGTTCTTTCTTACATTTCCCAACACACACTGAATGCCCAGCTAGCATAAGCTGTAGGAGCCTTAGTGATTTTTCCATTCTGTGGCACTGCCACTGGCAATGCAGCACGTTAAGGGCAATCAGAGTTTCCATTAGAAGCCTCTACATCTCATGCAGTTCTAATTCATCAGTATTGCAGAAGAGGGAATTTACTAATCTTCCCAGTAAAATACTGTTAGTGATTTTTGAGGACAGAGAAGGAGACAACTGAATTTCAAGGTGCAAAAAGTCTAAACAAATTGGAAATGCTAAGTCCTTGTTATTTTGTCTTATCCCACTCTAGTCCCGAGTGTCACCAAGTTTTGTGTTTGTTAAAGCCGTGGTGTTGGCGTGCCAGAGCAGCTCTGTTTCCGTGATGGAATGGCTCATCCCCTGCGCCGTGGGCACAGCAGTTCCGGCACAGGGATCCCACAGGGTGCAGTGCTGTGTGTGGGGTAGAACAGGGAGATGGGAAGATGGGTCCCACCAGGGAGCACCCCGGGAGCAGCAGGGCTGTGAGCCCCAGCGAGCTGTGGCAGCGCTGTTTGTGCTCAGCCACCAGCGGCGCTCGGCGCTCCAGCCACGCAGGGAGCCTGCAGAGTGCTTCCCAGTCTTTATTTGTGGAAAAGCTTAATTGAAATGCAAGTGATTAAATCTAATGTATCATGCAGTATCCATTTTCACTGCACTACCACTTTCACTTCCCCGATATTATCAGGCATCTCAGCAGCCCCACTGTCAGGTTTTTTCCTTGTAAGAGCCATGGCTATTCTCTCTCCTCTTTGTGAGCTTGGCGGAGGAGATAACAGTAAGCCAGCAGTAGATTGCTAGTGCCCCAAACTCTCCTCATGGGAGAGGGGATCTCAGCTTTATTTTAAACAAATGCTTTTAAAATATACCTTTAAACAATTTTCCAGCTTTTTTAAAAGAGTAAAAAAACTACACTGCAACAGTAAATGCAATAAGCAACCTCTGTTGTTTGCCTAATTTTTCTCTTTTGAGCCAGACTTACTCAAAATGCTTTTCACTTCCCAATATTAGTGCTGTCCCAAAAGAGTGGCCTTTTCTTTGTGTGGCACAGTGGGAGAACAGTCTTTACTAAACAGCCACCCAGTTTCTTGTCCATTTATTTCTCTTTCCAAAAAAATCCATTTCTTAAGAGATTTGTACAGCAGGAGTTGTGAGAGGAAGCTTGAAGGCAAAAAAATGAAGACGGTGGTGGCACCAGAGAGCTGCTGCTGTAGCCAGGGGGATTGGGACACGTATAGAGATGGGCAAAAAGACACCTTGCATTCTAGAAAGGTGCTGGTTGGGAAAAGAGTGTGTTTACTAGAGCATCCAATAGTTGAGGTATTTTTCATTTGTGTTTTTAAAATAAAAGCATCCTTTCCAACTATTTCCCTCTCCTCATAAGTGATAATGGAAGAGGCATTAGCCTTTCCATTGCCTGAGCCAACCTGTTTTTTTCTAAGAGGTGTCCAGGATGTTCAGCCAATTGAGTGATCTAATTAGCTGAAAATTGTTAATTTCCTTTACCTTATAAAGCACCTAACACAGAAACTGTTAAATAATGTTAAGTGTCAGACTTAAACTGAGAACATTGGGCCATATGCTGCCGTGGCTTTCGCGCCAAAAAGTGTAGCAACTTACTCCAAAACCTGCTTCCAATTCCTGTGTAGAAGCCAAAGCCTCCTGCTTGATATGCTGCCACACCAGCTCACAGTGCTAAGATGGTCCTGCACAGCAGCTCACTGCACTTGGGGAGCAGGGAATGTGTGTGAGGGGAAGGGACAGTCTGGATGAAGGTGGAAGGAGCCAGGACACCACCAAGGTGTTGCAGACGCTGCCCTTGCAAGCCTAGGAAAGCTGATGGTGGGGCAGTGCTGCTCAGGGCAGCATTAGCCTGGAAAAGGCACCAGATCTGTGCCTGCAGCTCCCAACTGCACAAGTCCCTGCTCTGCAGGGGGCCAGGTGGATAGGTGAGCTGCCTGGAAGCTCCTTCTTAAAGCAGGGGGTCCCTGGATTGGCAGAGTGCATGCAGGGGAGGGGCTGGTCTGAGTGTCACCAGCCTCTCTGAGCCCACAGAGAAGTGGCTCCAGAGATAGTGTGATGTCTTACTGCTAGGGAGGGATGCAAAAGGGCTTGTCCTTGATAGGTTTCCTATAGGACATAGACTGTGGATATGGGAATGTGCATTTGGGGGCCAACTTTACCCCAAAGCCCACAGGCTTAAATCTTCCTCAATTAAGAAGAGGCTCAGGGCTATGTGGGGGTGACACAAGTGGAGTTTCTCAATCATCTCCTTTAAGAAGGTTTCTTTCTGCCCCCAAAGCTCACCTTACCCTGACTTTGGGAGTGAGGGGTGCCTGTGCCAATCTAGTTTGTGCTTTGTATGAAGTTTTTTTGGCAAAGTGTTTCTCCTGCATCTCTTCTGCTGTCGCTGTACCTGTGTTGGTATGGATCTCCGTGCACACACACTAAAGCTGTCTGATCTGGAGCTACCCGTGGTGAGACTGCTTCCTCAGTAGTGGGCTGATCATCCTGGAGAGGTTCCCCAGCACCTGTCTGATAGGTGCTGTTTATGCCTTAGCCTTGGGTTCCCCACAGATTTCCTCTGTATAGCCACTGTCTAGATCATCTAGCAAGAAGAGTGATCTGGCCTTGCCCCTCTCATCCCCTCCAACCTGTTTACTCCCATCACCACGACCTTGTGCTCTGCAACGTAAGCAGCCTTCACCAGCTGAAGACCTCTGATCCTAAGTCCCTGAGAGATTTTGGCTTTCCTATTTGGCAAGGTGACTTGTTGCCCATCAGGTCAACATGAATAAAGACTTTTAAAATACATAATGTCCTGCAATTGGAAAAATTGGAAAAAACATCTTGAGCTGTTTATGCTGCGTTTCTTCATTTCTGTTCATGGTTAGGATCAAAAAAATCCGAACTCACACGCACCAAGAATTCTACTTTATATAAAATTTGAAAGTAAAATCAATCCTGGTCCAATCTTATCATTTTTAAAGTATGTTTATCCAGCTTTGTAGTAGGAACAAGCAGACTGTTTGAAGGCCACATAGTTTTCAAACCTTGGTTGCAACACGTTACCCCATTTTGAAACTGTCTTTATCTAGCCGAGAAAACTAAAATCTGTTTGACAAAGTAGCACTCCAGCCAGTTTATCTTGCAATATGGCTTTAGCTCACAGAGCCTATTGATTTCCTTAAATTAATGTTTACAGAATGCTACTGAATTTCACTCAACGGGACATTGTTCTTTTGAAGCTTTGTAAAATATGATACAGAGTGTTACTGCCATTTGTTCCTTTGCTAAGACTGATGAAACATTTATTTTTTTAAAGCACAGCCTTGAACTATAGCTGTTTCCTACAAGTGTGTTTACTCTTGGAACATTAGTAATACAACACACTATCAGACTCCAGCACAATACCACAGGCAAAGTCTGTAGGTACGCTCTGGCCAGCCTAATTGTAGAAATGGAGCTGAAGTTTAACACAGATTAGACATCGTATGAGAAAAGGTTTCAAGCTTAGCCCAGCTGTCCCTGTCTGAAGGATCTTCAGATTTGTGTGCTACAGCCAAGCAGTTGTCTGACGCTGTTACAATATTAGAACGATTGCGTTGGTCTTGGTACTTCTAAACATGGGACCCCGGACTGAAAACTACCATGTGATCCTTTCCCTTTGTCCCCCCAGACAAGGTGAATGGCTTTTTGGTGGCCTT
>VWZS01004865.1:4732383-4738298 GCA_013397075.1 Rhabdornis inornatus
TGAATGAAAAATTTCCACAGATGCTTTTGGAACCAAAATAAAAAAACCAAAAACGTGAGGGCTGGATTTCACTCTCAGAGGCAGACAGAGGACTTCTCTGGGCTTCTGGAAGCAGAGTTCATCAGCTGGTGTCAGGGGGATCTGATCTCATGCTTATTTGATGGCAGAACGTGGCTATCAAACTGCTGGTGTTTCCCTAACAATGACAGGTGAGGCTCCAGAGCTCTGTCATATCAGATTGATCACACACATTTCCAGACAAGTTTTTTGAAAGTGGCTTCTAAAGGGACAAGAAGAAAAGCCTGAAGTAGAGAATAAGGAGCTGGCCTTGATCTGGCAGTGTGACATGAATTCAGTAAAACAGTGAGAGCTGCCCAAGTGTCTGTTTGCCACGGGAATGGTTCAAGTGGCTCCTAGTGCAGGTCGGAGAACTCCTCTTGCCGGAGGGGACAAAGAATAGCAGTGAGGGAATACTTGCTATTATAAGCATGCTGGCTACTGGCCGGCCATGTATTAGCAGTTCTAGAGCTGTGAAGCCATATTTCCGTGATAAAAATGGAAAATAATACCTTTATGGAGATTACCTCAACCTTGCAACTGCCCTGCAGTTCATTAGAGTGATTGCTTTTGAATCATTTGAGGCAAAGGGTGAGAAGCTGGTGCTGGTGCCTGAGACAACTGCTTAGAATGAATTACTAAAGTTTGGAGGTAACTGTGGTTTTTAACATTCACCCATTTTTCAGGGGCTTGTGAGAGTGGCATGTTCCTTCTAGCTGGGTGTTTGACTCACCCGTGAAGTGACAGTGACATTTAGAAACCACAAATGCGTTTTAAGCATCCCAGCTCAGAAGCCACTTGGAGCACAGTGCACCCTTAAAGAGGTTAGGGTCGTATTTGTGCGCTGAAAAACAAGGAAAAACCATAGTGTCTCCTGAGAAAGCTATTTTATGGGGTTCTTGTGCATAGCAGCCACAGAATCAAGCCACTAGCTGAAGGCTTTCCTGCTTGATTGGTTTTAGACTACAAGCAACATTCAGAGATACCCCATTTCTTTGACTACTTTCACCACTGGTTGTGACCAAAGTCAAGCACAAAGGTACAAAGGGCTTCCTGTGTATGCATAACTTTCATATTAGTTCTCACATGGAGAGGGGAACATGGCCATAAATGCACGGATAAAATATCAAGCAGAGATTTCTTTCCTTAAAGACAATTGTGCTTGTTTCCCCTCCTGCTAATTATATCCTATAAATCCCCTACTCTCCCAACTCAGACAGTAACATTTTGTTACCTACATTCTGTCAGTAGACTTTACAAAGATCTCTAACACATGTTATAAAAGTTATTGCTATAGTACTATATATAACAGCTTTGCATAAGAGAATAGAGGGCTGCCACATTTAGAAAATGCAGGTGCTATGTAAGCCCCTTTCTGAAAGAAAGAACTTAGCTCAGTTTCCTTTGAAGAACCAGAGACTTGAAATTGAAAACTGTATTAATGCCATTGTCTCCTTGTATCAGCAGGTTCCAGAGAGATTCCTGGAAGTGGCTCAGATCACGTTACGGGAGTTTTTCAATGCCATTATCGCAGGCAAAGATGTTGATCCTTCCTGGAAGAAGGCCATATACAAGGTCATCTGTAAGCTGGACAGTGAGGTCCCTGAGATTTTCAAATCCCCAAACTGCCTACAAGAGCTTCTTCATGAGTAGAGAGTTCAGCAGCTATTTATGAATGTATGAAAGTAGCAGTCCCATTCGGATGCCCAAGTCATGTGTGTCTCTATTTTAATTTCATATATATGTGTATCGCATACATATATATATGTATATGAAATTAGACTGATCCCTCCTGGATATAAGTTTTCGTTCAGTTCCAAGGGGATGGTTGTTTTACTTCAGCCTTTGGTTTACTTTTGCCCGAGACCCTTAACATTTGAAGAATCAACGGGGTTAATTTTCAGGGAGAAGAGTTTGGAAGAGTGTAAAAGCCTGTCTTAGCAAGTTAGGGCATTATGTTTAAAAATGCTTTGTCAGATTTATTGCTTGCTGCAAAGTGGCATTTTGTCTTGGTGAGACTAATGTCATGGCACAATACTACAGACAATGAAGTTTATATTATGTTTATACTGCTAAAGGTCTGAACTCTGTGGAGTCACTTCATAAGCTTCAAGCTTTTTTATTTGTATTTATATACTTTTTAATCAATAACTAGATTTTGTTTCATACTTCAAAAAAATACATCTGTTTTAGGTACTCACTCCAAGAAGTGACACCCGAAAAAGCAAACCCTATGCTTCATGTTTTCCTTACAGAGATGACAGATACCCTGCACCAGTAACCAACATGCCAGGTTCTTGTTATTCTAAATTGCAGCAAGGGATGTTTGCACAAATCAAATACTGTTCTTGCAGGGTTAGGCCAGTAATTCATGCACAATATTGTATCAACCACACTAATTTTGGAATATGGTCAGCTTACTAAAGCGGAAGCATTTCACTCTCCATAGAGTAAAAATGAAACCTTCAACATCATACATTGCCATGTCTCAGTCTTACTTTAAGTGGCATTAGTCCCTAAATTTATTCTTTTCCTAGTCCATTTTGCCCCCCAAGATCCCCTTTCCAGCATACAAAGTTTCCTGTCCATATTTGATATCTGTCCTGAAAAGCACTTTTTGAACAATCTTAGATATGGTAGAAGAGTCTTCACCTCACAATACTGAGACAAAGGAAAGGAAAAAAACGAAAAAAAAAAAGGCTTGTTTGTAGCTATAAAATATAATTAGTCTTTTCCTAATCAGAAGAATAAAAATTACATTTTCATAAAAATCTAATCAAGCATTATACAAAAATCACAGTGTCCTCCTGGCTATGCAGGGTTCAGATAGCCAAATTGGATTTTTAAAATTACAGTAAGTGCAGCTTAAAAAAAAAAAAAAAAAAAAAAAGAAAGAAAGAAAAAATCTATTTGAGCAATGTGGCTGCACTTGTCTTCTGAAGCTGGAGCTAGTGGTGACCAAAACCTGAGCTATGACTAGTGTAAAGTCCCTGGTGGATCTGGGTTTGCCTGAATGCTTCACCACAATATGACAGAAAGAAAGAAAGAAAGGAAGAAAGCTAGCTGCTAGTTCTCATGCTTTCTTCAGTGGATCTCCTTTTCTCATGTTTTCAGAAAGAAATTGTCTCCAGAAGTTTGGGGGAAGGTTGAATATGCTATGGCACAATGTATTTGTCATTTTCTTTGTCATCTTTTGTACGGATGCAGTAAGAATTTATTGTTATCATCAATACTATTTTCCCCTACATAATTCAATCTAAATCTAGAGGAAGCTCCTAATTAGCCATGAATTATATTTAGACCATTGAGGATATTGGTATCTTCTTTATTTTAAAATTACATTTTGACTTTGGAGAGTGAAAGTTTACCCATGTGACTGAAGAGCTGACCTGATCATTGCAATTTCACTTCATTTACAAATACTGCTGATAGACAGAAATGTATGAAAGCAATTATTGTTAGCAGAAAGCCTTAAAAACCTGCTGACTTCAAATTAAACAGCACAATCCTCCGACTCCCTGTCATTCTTTTCAAGCACTGGCAGTATCTGTGGAATATAGGCAATGCAGACAATAGCATGGGATGAAGTGCCAACATTTTCACTATGCATTAAAAGCAAAACAAATCTTGATTTTTAGACTCCCTGAGAGTACCTAATACTGTACGTATCCTTACAGTAGGCAGGAATTTTTTTCCTTTCTTTTATTTTCTTACATTTTATTTCATTTTATTTTGTTTATTTTATTTTTCCTTTTTTTTCTGTGTGTGTGCATGATTTGGTAAACATTACACTTCATAAAGATGTAACTCCAATGAATTCTGAGTAAGAAAGGATGAAAATTGTGTTCATGCACTTTTTTTGATTTATGGGAAGAAGTGGCATAAAATGCTCAAGTTTTAATACAGTAAGTTCATCATTGGCATACCATGAGATGCAAAATATTACTTTGCAATGTTACCTTGGACATAAGAAAGCAAAGCCATACTTTAATCATACTATGTGGACATACTACTAGCTACCATCTCAACCTGTGATTTTACCGTTGCTTTATATTATTATTATTATTCTATTATTATTATTCTATTATTATTAATATTATTATTATATTTGGCAGCAATGGGATTCACATAATCTAAATAAGTGAAATTGTGTACTCAACACTTGATGTTGTTGCATTTATTTATTTATTTATGAGTAGTATAATCTCAATAGTAAATGAGGCATAGGAATTAGGAATAGAAATTTCATCTTAAAAGCAAAATAAAAACCTCCTTGCTCTGAAAAAGGAATAAATGATAATTTGATCATTTCGGTTATGTGATTTTTCTGCATTTTATAGCCATATTGCCTTTGTGCCTCCCAATTCACCTAAAATTACAAATACATGGCATAGCTTTTGCTAAATTCTAAGTAGAATCCAATTCAGTTTCTTTTAAATTATCTCAGTATTATTTCACTAAAAATGGCTAAAAGGCAGGAGGCTACTTTTATTGTAATGAAAGGTTTACATAGGAAAAGAAGTTCAAAATCCATGTAGAAACCCCATCTTGCCATTCATTTACTGTTAATTCAGATTTATTTCTGCATATAAACTTGAGGTTATAGTCTGTGCCTAGACCTTAAATGCACCAGCGGAAGGATAAAAAAAATCCTTCAAAATACCAGTTTTTCCCCCACAAGTACAATTGTTCTTGTGCCTTCTGTGGCTTACAATTTTCATCTTTTAAACTTTGTTTTTCAATTACTACAGCTGCAATAAACACTGACTTTTTTTTTTTCCCGGCTGTTTGACATAATGTTGATAGCTATGCATATTTTGTGTCTTTTTAAAAATTAAAAAAAAATTAAAAAAACAAAGCAGGAGAATACGTTTTTGAAGAAGAGAATTTTTAGAACAGTTTGATAACGCAAATTATTTTTTCTCAATTGTTTGAGCAGCATTCGAGTTTTGAAAATTCTTGTAGAAGCCAATTTTTTGTAACTGTGGTGCAAATCTTGTGTTTTCTTAGCCTGATGAAAAGTAGTATAGAAGCAATATTTCATACGTGACATATGTGCATATACAGATACGTATGTGGTCACACACACAGGACAACATGTGTGGGCATATGTATGTATATTTACACAAAAACACACACACACAAAAAAAAGATGCGTATGAAGTGAAAAGCTTACCTTTTTCCTATCTAGATTAAGAACCTATTTTAGACATTTGTTATGTTTTGTGAAAAGAATGTTCTATTTGAAACTACAAAACATTTAATTCTTACTGTATCTCTGGTTGTTTAATGGGAACGTTTCACATTTAATGGTAAACACGTGGAAGATGTTAGAATGTAGTAATTATTTAAGGAAGTGTTCACCCATGTATTCCTGAGGTTTGCTTTGTGCCTCTGAGTATTATTTAATTAAAGTGTTTTAAGTTTGCAGAATCTTTGTTACTGTACCAGGTATGTGGGTGAACATCGAAAATCGAGGGGAACTTTTATAAAGCAATGTAAATATTCAACCTTACGGCTGTTCTTGCATAAAGACATAAGATTTTAATAACTACATTCTGAAAACATCTGTTGAATTTATAAGAAACACTACAGTAACTGTGTAGATAGTTGAAAGCATTCTTGAAAATCCAGCTCTCTACTTTTAAAAGTTAAGTCTCTTTCATCAGATGTCAAGGGAATGGGTAATACAGTTTCTGTAAAATTGCAGAATTTTTTTCTATGTATATGAAGTCAGTTAATAGAAAAATGTTTTTTTCCACAGGTTAATATTAATTAAGAAATAAAGGTGAAGATTTTGTGGCTTTAAAGATAGGATTTTCACCAGCAGCATTGAAAGATTATACATATATATATAT
>VWZS01004866.1:0-39659 GCA_013397075.1 Rhabdornis inornatus
TTATTTAAGTGGAGAACTGACTGGAGTGTCTTTATATGTTGTTGTTAAGAAGAAATGGGAAGAAGGAGGAGGGAGTGGTCTGAGGAGCTCATTCTGAATTTACTGTTTTCTTTTTTCTTTGTGTAAATAAATTTCTTTTCATACCCTTTTAAGTTTTAGGCCTGCCTTGCTTTTGCTCCTAGTTCTGTCTTGCAACAGAAAATAGGTATATTTAAATTGACAAATCAAAACTATAACACTTACTATAATATGGGAAGCTAGAATGCACAATGCCATGAGTTCTTACAATGGGTGGTAAAGCAGCAAGAAATCAACAAACATCAAAAGGTAATTTTGGTCATACCTGGCACTTCTGCATATAATTTCACACATTGGCATGAATACCTAACTTCATTTTGATCTGTCTGCATGGTTGCTGTTGTAACAGAAGGCAAAAAAATCAGAAATCAAAAACGTATAATTGTATTTCAGAATGCTTTCTCTGGGGTTCAACTCTAAACTACTATACTAAAAGCATAAGCATGAATAATATAGTCAATTAACAGAGCGTAATGGCTAGAAGATATTATGAATATTCCTAGATATTAAAAGGCTACAGAGGTATTGAGACTAGAACAGCTTGGATGCACCATGACGAAGATATGCATCTGAGGCAATAGTAAGAAGCAACAGCTTGAGCTTAAGCCAAAAATGAACATGAAAAATTCTACAGATTGTATGTAGTATCCTGAGCCTGTTGCTAGTAGCTTCCTCCCCATTACAGAAGGGAACAGCGTGCTGAAGAACTTTTCTTGTTTTTTTACTATAAAAAATTAATGATACTCATTTAACAAGATATTTTAATACTGAGTTTCTTAAGCCTAGCGTTCTAAAGTTGTCGGTTTTTTGGCATCTTTTTTTTCCTTATCAGTCTTAGCTGAGTCTAAGAATAGCATGTCAAGAAGCATATGGCTAATAAAATATATAATTGTCTCCTATCACTTGCTTGTATACTTTAACAAAACAGAGAAATTTTCCTTCCGGTTGGAGAACTTTTATTACTTTCACAAGGCAGGAATTTGATTCAGATGAACATTAATTAAGATAAATAGTCTTTCTCTTCTCATCACTACAATTGAATGAAAAGATGGTGAGTGATTACCCCCTCTCCCCACACGTCCTTTTCCTTGCTGTTTTGTATAATGAAAAATGTAATATTGATAATGAAAGGCAATATGGATGGGAAAGTACTCACACCTGTGTTTGTGATAGCATGAAGAGTTTAATGGAGATGGAAGACTCATTATGGATAATATTCAGCCAATTTGTATTTAATAAAAATCCTTTTTTTCTGTAGCATAATTACAGTTTCAATAATTTTTTTGAGACACAAGCCTGATTGAATGTTATCTATACTTACTGCTTTCAAGAAATGGCTAATTAAGAAGACAGTATGACCCTTTTATTCAAGGCTAAATTTTGCTCCGTTTAAAGGAGTTACTTCCCGTATTAATCAAGGAAAGATACCACCCTATAATTCTTTTTACAGGCAGCAGGAGCTGGGAATTGCATCTACTTGGACCATAATCTGGCACAGGTATACCAATACCAAGTACTTAAAGGAAAACTTTTACTTCAGCATTTTAAAAATTTTCTTTGTTTCTTGCAAATCCCTCCCTCCTGTTGCATTGTTGTGTAACTCAGCTGACACAGAATAATTAAAAAAACAGCTATATGGACTTTTTAATGCAGTCAAAATTGTTAGGTTTTAAATGTTGTCAGAAATATTGGATATATAAAAGCAAAGCAATACAGAGAGTAGAAAATGGGATCTTTTAAAATGAGTTTTGTTTTAATTGATTTTTACTTTTAAAAGTAAATTTAATGTACGAACCAACTCTGCTTTAAGAAACTTCAAAGGATCACTGCTTTGTATTGTAAGTAGGCTGTATAGATACCTGGATCCTTTTTGCTTTAATCTTTTTCTGAAGTTTGTTATCAGCTATTTAAGACTAGATTTTTTCCAAGTAGACAATAAAATCCATAGTAAGTATATGAATATACAAGGAGGTGTTGGCACAGACAGGAAGGAATTTGTGGTTCCAAGGTGCATCATGCTTACAGAATGTGTGGAAGAGTTTAAAATGTAATGGTTTTGGAAGATCTTTACTCCGGGTGAATTTAATTAGCAGGCAGAAACATTATAATAATAGGGAATACATTTAATTCCCTTTATAGCTGTCCCCACTGTCCTTTGCTATCCTCAGGCACTCACAAAACTGAAAATCTGATGAGAACCTTCTTTTATGGTTTGTCTTCAGGAAGAGTAGTTATGAATTGTTCATAACTGCTCATTAGCCTGAGCTCTTGAACTCCATTAAAATGCTTCTGTAACATTTCATTTAAAAAATTAAAGAAGAAATGAGAGATTAAGGGAAAAACTAGCATTAATTTGAAGATATCTGTTGAACTCAGGCTTTAGGGTATAGTAAGAGGTAAAAAGAAGAGAGAATACAGTCATAGTGCATCAAGGGACTGGCAAAAGAGAAATAGGGTGAGTACTATTTGGTACATGAGAAAAAAAGGTTCAGAAAAAAACTGGTGCATATACAAAGTTATAGAGTTTTAGAAAAGCAATGGCACAACAGGAACAAAGTAGAACCGAGAGAAGTAATGAACTAAACTTACAGTGATTTCAGCCAAGTATTTAAATGCTGTTGCAAGAAGTTTTGCATAGACAAATGTTTTGGGTTTGTGGTTTCTTTTTGTTGAAGGGGGTAGTGGTATGGTATGTGTGTTTTTGTTTGGTTTTTTACTTATTTTTATTATTTGACCCTAGGCATGAAATTCTTAAAGTTAATTTGATCTTAAACTGTAATATTATTTTTAGAAACTCTGCAGTTTTGTATACGTGTGTTTTTGTATTTCAACCATAGTACTGAACCTTTGCAAGATTTTTAATCTTATTCTGACAACAGAAAAGTGATATGTTAAGGAATCAACTAGTGGGATGTAGTATGTGAAGGCTGCCTATTTTAGATTGGATGTTTGTGTTAGAAATATACTATTCTTAGATTTGGAATTAATATTCATATTTGCTTCATTAAATAGCCTGACACCTGTGGAGTGCATAGTCTGGAGCTTCTTTATTTTTATATGTGCTTTAATTAGAAAACTGTTTGAAAAGGTATTTTAATTTCCAAATCCTGAAAGTCAAAGAGTGACAAGTCAAAGATTTATTTAGGATTAATTTAAAGCATAGATTGCAATTTCAAACTAATAATGGAGAGCTGTATTGCCTAGTTCTTACTGCCAAAACAGTCACCATTCAACATGACTCTGCAGGGATCTAATACTGGTGGATACACTAGTTTATAATCAGTGCATTTTATCAAACATAAGAAAGATGTTCTAAACACTTATATTTAAATCCTGCCTTTGTGGGTTGGTCATTGCTTTCTGACTCTGTTTAACCATATCTTGAGAAGACCCATACAGCCACAATCCCACTGGGATTTCTTTTCTGCCTGTTGAAGTATGCCTGACCTCAGTCTCTGCTCACGAGGAGAATTTCCACTAGTCCTCTTTTGGGAACTTTTGGAAGGACTCCACCTCAAAAAGCTGGACACCTTGACCTTAATTTCAGCTTCCTCATCAGCTGTGCAATTGCACTTTGATGTGGTGGTGTAGAAACTAGGGATCTAAATGTTGGTGGTTTCCTGTGTGAGCTGTGAGAGAGACATTGGAGACTGTAGGACAGGTATAACATGACAGTGGCAATATCAGGTGGGAGAAGGTAAAGGTCAAAGCTCTGCATGGAGACAGAGAGGTCAGTTTCCAAACAAGATCATCTCATGTCCTCAGCTCCCACTAATGAAGGGAACATCACCCATGGACTGCAAAGCATGTGATCCAAATAAACAGGTTGGATAAGCTCCCGATTTCCCGGAGGAGTTTGACTGGAATTCAGCCCATGCCAGTGGAAGGGAAACCTGCCCTGCAATGACATTCTGAGGTGAGAAACCTTGGTTTGGACTAAAGAATACGTCTGGGAACTGACAGGAGATCCCCAGTCTCTGGAGAGATGGCTAGGGGATGAGGAGCTCAAAGAACCCTGATGGGAACTCTGCAGAACCTCATCCATAGGACTAATTGGCCTCTTTCCTTGTTACACCAAGCATCTCCTGGACTGGAGAAGGGATGCTCTGGAGAGGTTCTGGTCAATGTTTGGATACGAGCTTCTTGCCACATCTCTCCCAGGGCTGTTTTCAGCTCTGGTGCCCTTGGAAAGACAGATCTGCCAGGTAGGTGTTTTCAGTATTGCAGGACAGAACCAGCAGCAACCACAACAAGCAGTGCTCTGGGAAAACTGGCACCCTGGTGAGCCTTCCAGGCTCTTCAGTCCCAGCCTGGCCCAGTGGAGGACAGTCCCAGCATCCACAAGGGTGGCTTTACATCCCTTTACCAAAGTGCTGAATTTTCCTACTAATTACTACGACTAATTACATAAATACAAAGAATACAAAATAAGGATGTTTTAAAAATGAAAATAGGGTGCTGAAGTGTTTTTCTTCAACTTTTTATAGTAATCAAGGTACTGCTGATATATCTACTTTCATAATAGTAAGTAATATACCTTCTAATCATCTGACTTCTAAAATATTAAACGGCAAGTTAAATTTGACCATATATCAATGTGCTCGTATTGAGTGTTACAGTAAGAAAAATGCACATAGAAATGTCGCTTTTTGCTGTGTTATTCCCTGCCTGACTGTCCAGAGAAAATGCATAATACCCTCCTGAGACTTAGAGGATAAAGATGAGAAAGCTAGAGAAATAACTGCTATTGCACCAGAATGCTGCCTAAAAGACTAAAGAAAGGTGGGGAAGTGTAACATGGTTTTAAAAATGGATTTAGAAAGCCTGATTTCATGGCAGTACAATGATTACTGAGAAATATACTGCTAACAAATTAATTCATTTTTCCAGGCTGTATTGAAGGATGGTTATAGCTTTGATATTTAGTACTTCAAATTTCTCATATAAAAAGATAAGGTGGGGAAGAGACCAAAAATTTTAAAAATAAATAAATAAAAATAAGAAAAAGCAACAAACATGCATGTATTTTTTGCACTGGTTCAGTGTCATCTTTGCACTTTTCATTGCCATCATGACTATTGACAGCAAGACATCTGAACACTTAATATCTCTAGCTGAATGTTTCCTGTCATTATATTTTGTACAAGACTTTAAAGGTATGACCTCTGTCTTGATAATCTCATTTTTGCTTTGGTTCTCTCCAGTTACATATCTAGTCTACTTTGCAATTGATTGACAGCTGTTTCATTGGTTGAATAGATAATTAGAAGATATAAAATGCAGACTGGCCACAAAATTATCTGTGTGTGAGTGGTATATAGCCACAGAATTTAAGGGCTGCTTGGTATGTTAAGAGAACTGAGATGTGAACTGCTGTGTTAAAATTAGGTAAGCTTATCTAGGGCATGATTATGCATTTTAAATCTGACAGAAGGCTTTAGTTGATAGTGCCCTTTCCTTAAGCAGTTGTTACCTGTAATAACCGGCCATTGTGATGTGACTTGTCCTCTATAATACATTTTTCCCTTTCTTACAAGGTCCATTTGGGACTGCACTAATTCTACTTTAGAAGAATTTTTGAGTACAGCAATAATCAACGGAAGTTTCAGAGGGTGTCATTGAGAAGGTTTCCTGTGTATTCAACAAATGTGAGATAAATTGAAAAGTAACATTGCCATGTCAATGAAATGGCATGAAATAGATCTGTTCTTGCATGATTCACTTCTTAAGAAGTGAGCAATGAAAAGATACAGGTACCCTTCTCTTAAAATACTTGTAGTATTACTTTGTCCCTTAGTAATGCAGTGTGTTTGTGTTTTGCCTTCCTTGTCAGCTGGCACCTCTCCTCTGGAGAATACAGTTTTCCAACCTATTGTAGTTGAAAATTCTGTGATTGTACATCAATGTGTTCTGCTGCTTTCTGTTTTGAACTAACACCAGTAAAAAAAAAGTCTAAAAATTATTCTAGGCTTTTAAAAAATAATTCTATTGAGATCAAATAAAAAAACCCAAATTATACTGAGAGCAAAATAATGCTTTAAATTAATATTTTTTCTCAGATAGGAATGGGGTCTTCAGTTTTATAGACACCTGACTTCAGTCTTTAATCTGCAGAAGGCATTTCTTTCCACAAAATTGCATTTGAACAGAAAAATATACCTGCATTCAAATAAAACTGGATATCATCATCAAATTCTGCAAATCCCATGAAAATTCTGCATTTTTAAACTTCTGGCTGAAAAGTATTTGTACAAATAAAGAAGAATTTAAGTGTTATCCTAGGTGAAATTGGGCAGAATTAATATTTTCCACTGCCAAGGTGCCTCAATTCTTTCTGTGAAACATCTTTGTAAAATCCAGTGAGATGTGCACTAATAACTATAATAGCTTTAAAATGAAAAGAAATTCAACAAAATGATTCTACAATGTGTTGGATGAATAGATTTCATTTGTGCTGCATAAATGTGCAAGCCAAACTCAGTTGTCTTAGTCACACTGACAGAAGTTAATGCTGTCAATAGTGAACCATGTTGTTCATGCGGACTTGGGAACCTAAAGTTAAAGCTACTTGAAATTAAATAAATACATGAAATAAATGTACAGTCACATATATGTACATGTGTAGAAATCTAAGACTCTTCTCCCAGGAACAAATAAAATAAATTTTTCAATAGCTAGCCTTAAAGATTGCTAGGCTTTTTATTCATGGAAAGGTATCTTTGCTGCATGATGAATGATTCTTTGTTTCTCTTTTCTGAATTTCTTGGCAGTAAAACAGAAATGCTTATATACTTAGAGCTCTTGCTCTTAATTTTAGAAATTGCTATGGAAGAATGGATTAATTAGTTGGTTGCATAAGAAGATGAATATGCATAAGACAGCACTGAAGCAAAATTAGGGCTAAGCATATCTTGAGACAGGGAAGAAAGGGACTACTACTCATTTAGAGCAATAAGTTCTTGAGATGAAGGACAGTAGAAAGAAAGAAGAAGATGGATGACTTCTTTGAATCTAAATGCTGTTATCAGGAGATTTATCCCATTCTCAGTTATGCCATTCATCAGTGTCAAGCTGGAGACTGGTGGTGCTTATTGCTAACCATTATTGATCAGTGGAACTGACAACAGATTTATAACTGGACATGATTGCATGGGTCCAGACAAATGAAAATATCACACCTCTCCTTCCTCCTTGTCTTCTAGTCAGGAAGTCATCTTTGTATTCTGCAGTAAGTTGGTAAACCCAACTCTGGTTTACTACAAGACAGCCTTTTTAAACTAAAGAAAATTATGTAAACTAAATTGCTGTATGCCTAGTAAATTCACAGTTTTTTAGTTCCTAGTAACAAGACAATTTAACTCTCCCAATATATCATAAAAATGAATGATTTCAGGGATTCTTTCTAAACCTTCTTCCTGGATGCAGCTGCTTACACTGACCAGTAGAAAAATCACACAAACTCCGACATACATTACTGTTGTCTGCTTTAGTGTCTTTTCACAAACACAAGCACATAAACACACACACATACACACACATACACACACACACACACACACACACAAAAAAGTGATAAGAAAACAAAGAGAAATAGTAAATAGTCCATAGAGAGAGATAACCCAGAATTATTATTCTGGTAGACATGGTCCTTGCTGTGTCTTTAATGGCAAAAACTGTTCTCCAATATATAGATAGAAAATTGTGCAATTTCGACATTGAGTCTGGGTGTAGCATTTTTTTTTTCTTTTTGATATGAACTCTGATGGACACAGGTAATGAGTAAGTGAGTTTGTAACTGGTTTCTGTTGATATGTTTATTAGAGATATCGTGGAAAACTTTCTGTATTGTTATGAAGACCTATCTTAGTCTCCTCAGGCTAAGCAGCCACTTTATAGTGTCCACATGGACTTTTGAATCTCTCCTGTGAAAAGGCTCTGAATTAGTTATCCACCTCTGTGTGTACAAGTAGGTTAAGTTCTTTCCAAAGTATATTCCCATGTACAAGTTTAGAGCAAATGCTTTGTCTGTCATTCTGCTGAAAAATATCTAAATCTAACCTCTTCTGGACCTTTGAGCAACTAGTCTTAACAGAACAGCACATCTTTTCCCTCAGAAATAAAAGCACACCTGTACTAGCTTAACACATTCCATGCTTCTTCTCATGTTTCTCCAATTCTCCAACAGGAATTCAACTTTTCATGTCATTCAATATCTCTGTAGCCATGCTGTTTATTGTAATATTAGGCAAGGTCTGCATGCTACATGTACATATCTTGCCTTTTTACCTTTTATTTTTGTAATAGCTATGCATACTGCTGTTCATGTCCTCTTCAGCTTGCCTTCAGTAAGAGCAGAAGTCTTGTCCCGGACACTGTTGAATAACCTCACCAATCTTAAGAGTTCTGGTATGAATGCAAGACCAAACTCTGACACTTTCCTCTTGAATTTACAGATTATTATTGTGTACTCAGCTTATGAACATAGCTATTTGTATTAATTGATTTAGCTAACAAATCTGTTGGCCATTTCTTCATGGGGTATCTGGAAGTGAGACACCTAAAATCAAGTCTCTATATGCAAGGACCCAGAGTATTTCTCTGGTATATAGATATGTATATCTATACTGATAGGTATATCAGTTCCCATTCTGGTTCCTGCTTTCACATTTTCCTCCCATCTGCAATCAGACTTTAGTCAAACATAAATCAATACAAATTTTGGGTCATGAATCTCTTGTTTGTGGATTAAATGGAAGCAACAAAATTTCCTGTTTCCAGTTGTTGGTTTTTTTTTTATATCAGTGCTTCCAGATTCCTGTGCAGAACTTATGGACATCTGTGTGGTTTGGTCTCTCAGCAGGAGAACACAGAGCCAAAAGTTCAGGTTGCAGTACTGGCAGCTGAGGATCAAAGTAAAACATTTTTTTTTTGTTGTGTTTGCTTTAGATATTTTATTCTTTGCCATTCTGAGATCAGGCTTGTGTTCTGCTTAAGGCAACATGAATTCAAAGTGTAAGACAGGCAACTAGGACACGGCATAGTACGTTCTAGATAAACTTACAATAGCAATACCTCTGGCAGATGTAAAAGTGAAGCTCTGTCAACTCAGATAGAAGCACAACTGAGTGAAATGGAAATGAACATATGTGATTTGACAGTACTAAAAATTCTAAAAGTTTTTTAGTCTCTGTGGCATCAACTTGATTTTCTCTCTTCATCATTATTTTCTTTGTTAAGAGGAAATATTTGTTTGAGGGTTTTTTTGTGTATGGGGCTTTGTTGTTTTTTGGATTTTGGGGGGATTCTTTTTGTTGGTTTTTGTGTGCATTTTTGGGTTTTTTTGGGGGTTTTTTTGTTTGTTTTGTTTGGGTTTTTGTTTACTTGGGGTTTTTTGGTTTTCTTTTCTGTTATATAATTCTTGTTTGCAAAAGGTTTTAGATCATGAGAGCAGAACGCCATCTCTCATTTTTGGTAGGAAAGGGTCACAGTAAAAGTCATGACTTTTAAGTTTACACTATAATAGTGAGAATGAATTTTGAGCATGTTTAGTTTTATATCAGAGTATTACTGAACTAATGAAAGACTCAGGAGTAAAGGCAATAATGTGACAGAGTAATAAAGTCTGTGCCTTGGACATATTTCTCCCATTGCCTTTAGTATGTCTAGGATCTCCATCAGAGTAAATTACCAGGCAGCTCTGACAGCTCCCAGGTCTCGAGCAAGTCGTGGAGCTGAGACATGTTTGACCTTGAATAATCTCATCCTGTACTAATAAAAGAATAGAATTCAAACATTCATAGAAAACTTCTCAGGGTATTTTTTTGCCTGTTTTATTCCTCTTTCTAAAGAACTTCCAGATAAATCTTCAAAACTACTTTCATTTTTGTATGTGCTTTAAGAATACTGACCTTCACACAAATATTTGGCACCGAAGAGTGTTTTAAGTCTGCAGCAGTCACCAAGAGTTCTTTAGACTGTGGTGCAACCAAACAAGAGACATATTCATGCCTATGATCACTGAAGTCCGTATGTACCAGCTTACTTACATATTAGAGGCAATGTTTATAGTGACTGCTTACTTTTGTCATTGCTAATCATTGTATTTGATTTACCCCAATTGATTTTGTTCACTACCATAATGTGTTGTGTATAGAGTTAGTATGAAATAATTGGGTTAGTCAGAGCATCTTATATAAGAGATCAACTTTTGAATCTTTGTGTTATTCTGCCTTTTGCTGTGGTAAATAATACTCTGAAGACTAGCAGTGTGCAGCTGGTAAAAGATACGTTTATCACCTTGATTCTTGTTCCTCTTTCAAAATGGACAGTTTTCAGCTCAGAATGTCTCTCTATGCTCCTTTATGATACAAAATCCCAGATGATCAAAACAAAAAGGATCCGCTTGCTGCTCTCATGACCTAATTGATAGCATAGAAGGAGGAAAACAAAGTATATGGTCATATCCTTAAAATTCCCTTTCGGTTATTCTGCTTCATAAAAATCTATGTTTAAATGTCTAGAGAGGGTTTGCTGAGAAATGAGGAGGTTGGAGAGCAACTTGGGTAACAGCCAGTTTATTTAATGATCAGCTAACTTTGAAATTCAATCTTCAACCAGGCGCTCATTTAGATAATGGTAAGTAACAGGCATAAACTTGAGAATTAGTAATATGCCTAAAAAAAATAAAACCTGGTTTCAACCTAAGCTTTAAAAATTTAGTTTAGCTTGTTTTCTGTTTGTCACCTTCCCAAATCAGTATTGTTAAAATCATATTTCTAATTTGTTTTAAATTACAAGAAATCCCTGTTTTCCTCCCATTGGGAAATTTTTCAGGTTAATTTTGTTGAATTACCTCTGAAGTATTCTGGATGATAGTTCTAGGTAGCTAAGGGTCAATTCCCTTTCTAGACAATGGTGTTACAGTGCCAAGAAACAGTGGCAGAGACTATGCAATTATCTGAGTTCCTTTACAAGAATCTCAAAAGTATCATCTCATGACTGGAGAGGTACAGATATACTTGTAAAGTTTCTTGCTGGTAGCAGCAGTGATAAATTATCTCCAGAAATAGATATTACATCTAAATGGCACTTGAACTGTAAGTCCCTCAAACTATTTCGTCCTTTTTTTCTTGTGCTCTAATTTCATGGTGTGTGGTTTTTTGTTTTACTTTTTTCTTCTTAGCTTTCCTCTTGGGTCAGGTATCTCAGTAGTCTCATTCTGTCAGCAGTCAGTCAGGAAAAATTGTATGAATCAGGATCCTACTAAACCCGAGCTTCTCTTCCTACCAATCACGTGCTTCAGTACTTGATTATTATTATTATGTCTGAAAAGATCTTGTTTCACTATTTGAAAAAAAAATTACTAAATCTTGTCTCAACGTGTTATATGTAACTTACAGCTATATTAATGGCTTGATGCATACCTTCTAGCATAAAATATTTGTTCCTGGAAGTTTACTGGTAAATTGTCTGATAGGTGACTGCACAAGGAAAACAAAACATTGTTAACCTGTTCAACTTCATGAATCTGACTTATTCAGTTAATCTCCTTAGGCTCCCTCTAGACTCATAAAGAATAAGGTTCTCAAAAAAATCACTGATAGATAATAACTTAGATTTTCTGAACTACCTTTCCAGAAAGCCACCATCCTTATTTAGAATGGCTACAGGATCAAGTGGTAGCCTTTAAATTGTGAGAATATCTGTAGTGTAAGAACTTGAACTAGATTCAGACTGAGAAAGCCAGAGAAAGAAGTGGAGAGGAAGGTATTGATACATAGTATAATAGACATATTGTTTTTTGCATTTCTTTAATGGAAACCACTTTTTTGGGGGAGGTAGGGGGGTTTTGTTGAGTGCTTTTTAATTGTGATAGTATTTGTGAAGTTATTCTTTCAGAACTGGTTTATAACAAAAAATACTCTTCAATAAAATTGAAAACCTTACTTTTTTCCTCAGAAGAATCTTTTACTTTCTATAACAAAAATAAATAAATTGTGCTGATTTCTGCTAGCTTTAAAAAAAAATAAAAATTCATTAGAAATAACAAATTTTTAAGATGTAGTAAAATGTAGTTTCAAAACTTACTTGAACTGTCAGTCTCTGTAAGAGTTTGTAGATCAAGATTTGCCACAATATTTTCTGGTCTTTCTGACTACTGTAGCTCCCTTAAGAGGAGAAAATTACTTCCTCAGAAACCTTCTGCATGACACCTATAAGAGGATCAGCTCATTGGGTGGTGCAGATAAAAAGCAGAACTGTCTTCACAGTACAGTGGATTAATATGGAAAAAGTGATGTTTGATGTTGAAAAACTTAAAATCAGAACAATCCTAACTGTTCAAAGAACAAATTATATATTTGAATATTGCCACTACTTTAAATCTGCAAGTTAAAAAAAATCCCAATTGGGTTTCTCTCTCTTATAAAAATACACTCAAAATTTGGGCTTATTTATCTCACTCCAAAACAGAATTTTGAAAAAATTTACTTTTATAAATACCAGAAATTACTGTTGATCACAGATTAAGGGGTTTTTTTTCTACTTCCAATTCAAGCCTAAGGCCTCTTGCATTGATTGCTGTTGCCCTGAACGTCTGTAATTTCTCAGCTCCTGTTGTTTAATGGGCAATAGGAACATGTGTAGGCAGGAAAAATAAAGGTCCTCCCAATTTCTTACATCAGTCCCTTGAAACAGTTTGGCTTCATTTATTTTCGGTACAGCTGTCTTACACTGCAGGATTGTTTTTTAATTAGTTTAGTAGTCACAGCTTCTCCTTTCTGTTCATTCAAGTCTTTCTCTGTACTTGATGTTTTCAATATTATCAAAACCTGTGGGTCAAGATGACCACACAAATCTTTTCATACCTAATTTCAGTGAGGTTTGCTGTATTGTTTTTTCTTACTGTGTGGGTCGTTGTTTTTTTCCTATTTTCCCTCCTTTTGCCATATTGGCTTTTTAAACTCCTGATTTTATTGCTGTATGTTATGCATTCCACATCCTTTGGGCACACTTTAATCTCATTACACACATTTCAGTTTCTCTCTGCTGTTTCCTCTGCCATTCCATTACACTCGATTTCACTCAACCTGCTGAATTTTTTCCCCTAAACTATTATTCTAAAATCCAGTATCATCATTTCCCCCCTTTGGCTTTACTGTAGATGTAATTTTACACTTAACTAGATTAAAATTACAGTGCAAAGCACTTTACTTGTTCTGTAAACTTTGTCTCAAATACTACCCAGAACTAAAACATTCAGCACAGTAAGAAAAACAGAAAACAAAAAATAATTACATGACAAATGCATTAACCGTTCAAACAGATCTAGATGTGAGGGAGAGTAAATAAAGAACTTCTTGGAACAGCATAAAAACATGTTCAAGAAACTGGAAAATAAAACTCAAGATGAGTGTACTGATAAAAAAAATACAAAAGATACCAAACATAAAGCAGGTAAATAATATTAAGTGAGTTAACAAGAGCAGAGCAATAAGCCAGCTAGCACTGGATGGTTACAATAAGAAAAGAAAGACGTCACTTGTCCTCAGTCACTGTCACTATGAATAGCTGCTTTCTTCTCCCCCATCACCCAAATTGTTTTTATAATTATCTGATTTAGAGATGGCCGAATGGGAATTGAAAATTCTGGAGAGGAGTCCCAGGTATTTGAAATGGAAATCAACTTTTTCTTCTATTTATTATTTGGATGTGGAGAAGATTGTTTTTTCACATGTCACATAGACATGACATAAGTCAGATGTGATGTACCTTTATGTACCATTGTTTTTTATATAATCTGCATTTTGCAATGGAGTTTATCTAATATGTTCATTTCCTTTTACACTCAGCAACATTAATAATTACATTTATACTACTCATGGTGTCTCCTTGCATGTGCTTTTCTTGTTTTCCTAATAAAAAGCAACTCTCTGACTAGAGCACATTAAGTTTTACTAGTATAGAGTTTGACCATAACAAAAATTCAACAGAAATGGAGTGTTTGGGATCATTAGAACTTCCAGAGGAAGAAATCACTGCTATTTTCCTCAAAGAGCAGAAAAATGATGAAAAATCACAATTTACTTTAAGTGTCTTGAGTATTGTATGGTTGTACTTCTTTACAAGAAAAATTTAACAGTAACAATAAAAGGCTTATTGCTCTGCTGAAATATTTTGATTTTTAAATTCTGTTTAGAATATCACTTCAAACTGTCATTTATATACTTCTGTGTATCCTATCTTTGCCATTTTAAGTGATTTTTTTCTTTCATTCAAACATTCCTTCTAATGAAACCCATGTTAGATGTTACATAAGATTTCTTTAATATACTGTTATCTCTTAATATAAATTAAGAAATTTGGTGACCTGCTTTTTCAATTGATGACTGTGTCCCTCATCTTTTTTAAGAACTAAGTTCACAGCCATGGTCAAGTTGTTAATTCTCTCTTAATTGTCTGAGCAATGGTGGGATGCTTGCTCTGGTATTTTTTGGTTTCTTCTCTGTTAGGAATGTACCAATACCTTATTTGAAATCTTGGCTTCTCCTAGGCCCTTTGTGGCTAACATCCAATCTGTTTATGTTGGGGAAGTAATATTAAGCAAGTTTATAGAAAACTGATGGTTATATCAAGGTTTGAAAATGGAAAACAGTACTGACCAATTTTTTGTACTCATTAAAAAGGTAAGCCTACCTTTCTCATTTATCACGTGAAAAAAATTTGCTATAACATGCAGATACATTTTGATTTATAGAGAGACAATTTCCTTGAATAATTGGACTTGAAGTTAACTCTTGGCTTCCAGCATCTTCCCAAATCAAGCAGTATCTTGTGTTTCATATAATTAAAAACTTTCATGGAAGTCTTAACTATTGGGCAATATTCCTATTTATGCAAAGAGGAATCTCAGAAGTCTGTAATGAGACAAACATTCGGCTGGAGTACATTGCAATCATCACATCTCCAGCTGGACTTGGGTGGAAGTCAGGTTTTGGAACAGGGTTGTTGTTTTTTTTTTTTTCCATTTCTTAAGAACCAGCACTTACAGGGAAATTAATTATATGTTGCTGTTATAGCAAGGATCAGTAATCTTATTCTAAATCATTTTTCAAATTTCTGATTTTCAGAAAAAAAACTTTTGCCTGAGTGGCTGCAAAACTAGCAGATCTCCAGAAGTGGGAGTTGTGTTTAACTACATTTAGTCTGGTTTTGGTGTGATATGGACTATCTCTAGAGAGGAGTGGATCATGAAGGCAAATGACTAAGAGGAGTAAGAAAGGACTTAAACCCCAAAGAAAAGAAAAAAAATTTAAGCACTCCCTACCTTGGAAAATAATGGAGTGTGGTTTTGGTTACTTTAGGGACACTTAATACTATGGTTGCAGCCTCCCTGGAGCTCAGGGCTTTGTGGTTTTCTCAAACCCTAACCCTAAGCATAACCCTAATCCAAGGCAGAGCAGTGAAACCAGCATTTTTGTGAGGCTGGTGCCAAGGAGAAAAGTGTGGAGGGTGCAGTATTGAGGCAATACTCTGCTTGGCATGCCTTTTGTGACTGCCATGTCCCTGGAGCTCAAGGCTTTGTATTTTTTTGAACCCTAACCCTAGGCGGAGCATTAAAAAAGGCATCTGGCCAATGCTGGTGCCAAGTGGAAACACTAGGAGGGAGCAATGTTGAGGCAGTGCCATGTTCACCCTTGGCATGCCTTTTGCAGTTGCAGTGTCCCTGGAACTCTGGGATTTGTGGATTTCTGGACCTTAACCATAAATGTAACCCTAACACTAGGTGAAGTAAAAACACCAAGAAAACATTTGGCCGAGGCTGGTGCCAAGAAGATTGATGAGAAGTAATGATGAGAGTAATGTTGGGGCAGTACCAAGAAGAATTTTCTTTCATGAAAGGAAATTACATATTGAAAACAGAGAAGAAAGTGTCATAAACACTGTGGAAGGGAGATATAATCAAAACAAATGCAATTGAAAAAAAAGAAAAGAAAATTTGGAAATGAAGTGACTACAACTAAATGGATGGTGATGAAAGGAGGTGCACTGAAAAGGACCTAGACTTACCAAAATTAAATTTTCTGAAATCTCAAAGACAGGGAGGAGAGTCAAACAAAAAGAGAGGAAAAGAAATTGATGAAATGAAAAGCTTAAAGAAAAGAATTCTGCACCAAAAGGGAAACAGTCAAATGGCATTAGATGACATAAAGTGCAAGGATATGGACCAGACCTTGAAGAATTAATCCTCATTAAAATTGCAAGGTTTAATTCCCTTTAATACAATGAAGAATTTCCTTCATGAAGGGAAATAAAACCTTGAAACAGAGAAGAAAGTGTCACAAATCCTCTGGAAGGATTCCAGAAGGTGGAAATATCACAACACTCTGGAAGGGAGATATGATCAAATAAAATGCAACTGAAAAAAATTGAGAAAATTCAGAAATGGAGTGACTGCAACCAAATGGACTGCTATGAAATGAGGTGCAATGAAACGGACCAAAACTTCCCAGAATTTCAGAATTCACTCTTTTTTATTTACGTTTGATTTCATCAATCTCTTCTGTCTCTTTATTTACATTTCTCCCCTGATTTTTGGATTTCAGTGGGAATAATTTTGGGAAGTTTTAATTCTTTTCACTGCACCACATTTGATCTCAGTCCATTTGGTTGCAGTCACTCCATTTCCAAATTTTCTGGGTTTTTTCAATTGCATTTTTTAAAATAATTTCTCCTTTCCAGAGCATTTGTTAGACTTTGTGCTCTGGTTTCAAGATTTCAATGAGGATTAAGTGGGCAAGCTTTGATCCATTTCCCTGCACTTCTTGTGATCCCATTCACTTTTATTGTTTTCGCTTGGTTTCGGAATTTTCCCCCTTTTT
This sequence comes from Rhabdornis inornatus, assembly GCA_013397075.1. NCBI lineage: Eukaryota > Metazoa > Chordata > Aves > Passeriformes > Rhabdornithidae > Rhabdornis > Rhabdornis inornatus. The sequence continues at coordinate 16,959 of VWZS01004866.1, forward strand.
TAGCATTTCATTTCTTCAATTTCTTCTCCTGTCTCTTTGTTTACCTTTCTTCCCTGATTTCAGGATTTTAATTGGAGTAATTTTGGCAAGTTTTGTCCTTTTCACTGCCCCTCTTTTCATCTCAGTCCATTTGGTTGTAGTCACGCCATTTCCAAATTTTCTGTTTTTTATCAGTTGCATTTTTTTCATCATACCTCCTTTCCACAGCATTTGTTAGACTTTGTTCTCTGATCTCAAGATTTTTTTCTCAGTCTTTTCTTGAATACCATATTCCCCTGACTGAGGTCCTTAGCCAGACTCACTCTAATATGTCAATACTGGTTTTGTGCTGGGAAGCACTGAACTGGGCAAACCACTCCAGATGTTGTCTTATAAGTGACAAATGGAGGGGAAGGATCTCTTCCCTGAGACTCTGACTTTCCTAAGTTCTTTTGAGCTGCAAGCCTTCCATCCTTCAGCATACTGTCTGCTCTTCTGATTTGGTGCTTTCTGCAAACCTGACATCTCGGCATCCTGGTTGATGACAGTAAACAGCACTGGTCTCCATAGTGATCCCTGAGAAACCCAACTAGATACTGGTACAATCTGAGCTTTGAAACACTGACAATAACTTCTTAGTCTGGCAGTTCATGTTTCCACCTACCTTATTTATTTATCCTTCTCATATCTCACTGAATTAGTGATAAATGGGCTATAGGAGGCTGTATCAAAGGACTTAATAAAAATCAAGATACATGGCATTGACTGTCCTCTCCCTAGACACACTGCCATCCATCTCATCATAGATAGCAATGGAGTTAGGCAGACATGATTTTGCCTTAGTAAATAGTTCTCATTTCTCCTAGTCACCTTCTTGTCTCTTGTTTTAAGAAATATCTTCTAGGAGAAATTGCTCCTTAACCTTTCTGGGGCATAAGGCAAGGCTGACCAATGTGTATGTTCCTGAATCCTCCTTGCCCTTTTTGAAGATGGATGACATTTGTCTTTTTTTCCAGCCATCAGGAATCTCTGATGATTGCCATGATGATAGAGAGCAGTCTCGCAGTGACACAACCAGCTCCATAAACCTCAATTCCAGAAACTTGTATATGTACAGGACAATTAAGTAATCCATAACTCTTTCTTCTTCTACTGTGGGTACAACTTTGCTCCTTCAGATTCTGCTTAGAGGATGACTGAGAACAAGATTTACCACTGAAAACTGAGTTGAAGAAGGCAGAGAATACCTCAACTTGATCTCTTGTCATGTAAGACTTCCAGCCCCAATGAGCAATAGGTTCACATTTGTCTTATCTTTCCTTCTGCTATTGAGGAACTTGGAAAAATCTTGCTTTTTACCCTTTATCTCTTTTGGTAGTTTCAGATTGAAATGGGCTTTGGCTTTTTTCTTGATGTGATCAGTCTTCTTTTTTCTCCCATGTAGCCTATTCCTGCCTTCATCTCCTGTATATTTCCTTTTTGTGCTTAAGGTCAAGTCAGAAGCTCCACATTCATCAATGTTAGTCTTCTTCAATGCTTGCTTAGCTTTCTGCAAATCTAAGATGCTCTTTTGAAGTCCAAAGTTTTTGTTAATCTCACTCACTATTCTTCAGATCTTAAACTTCACAGTATTTTGATCACTGATGCCAAGGCTGCCCTTGACCTTTACATCATCCAGCACTTCTTGTTTGTGAGAAACAGATACAATTGAACATCTCTTCTAATCTCTTCATCAGTCACCTGGATCACTCACCTTTTCCCTGTTATGTGGATAATAGATTTGGGCTAAGCTGGTCCTGAGGTGTCCTAACAAGTCTTGTTCTCACCAGTGACCAGAGCATTCAATACACCTGGACCTGCAGCTCTGCAGGGAGTAGGAAGACAGATGCTTCCAGCCTGCCCTGCACCAACAGCCCCCATACCACCCTGGGATGGGCAGCAGAGCACAGATGGGCTGCAGCTTGTATTGGCAGCAGTGCTTTCACCTTGTCCATGCTCTAACCAGAGTAACGGGTGTTCTTTGGAATTCTTCTATTTCTGCTCTTACCATTTAGAGACCAGGTAATCAAGCTGAATAAAATTTTCAGAGATGTTCAGTTTCATTAATTTATATAATGGCATTTCAATGTGTTTAGTGTTAGTTTCATCTCTTACACAACCTAATACTTTCTATGCTTTCTGGCTGTTTTCTGCTGAAGTTTTCACAAGGTTTCCAGAATTGCATTCGCATCTAAGCCGTTCCAGCTCATGTTGAAAGCTGTCAATGTGCATAAACCTGCTGTGCCTTAAAATCTTTCCTAGGTAAGAGTGGCTTCAGCAGTTTTGCTGTAGATTTTATGATCTTTTGTCTTTCTTTTGTCAGGTTACTCTAAATACACTATGTAAAATACATGCTTAAATGACAAGTATGTACAAAGGGGCATGCTATATGCAGAAAATGGAACTTCAACCTCATGGTATGTTGAAATTGTGTTTATTAGTATACTGACTGTTTAGAAATGGAAAAAGAAAGATGTGTGGCAGGCAGAAGGTAATCTGGCCAACAAAACTTTAATACACTGCTTTACAGCTGAGTGTCCTCCTATTTCTTCTATTTTGTATGAATAATACTTTTAAATTAATATAATAAAAGGTACAAGAAGCACTGCAAACTTTTAAAATAATACAACTGAAAAACATTTCAAATGAGTAAATAACCTAAGGAGCTAATATGCGTGAAAAATATAAAATATATACTCTGCCCTCTATTGGTCTGCTGCTCTCCTCCTTCAGCATACACAGACAAGACTTGCAGAACATGGCAATTTCACATCAGTGTGCTCTAGTTTTTGTGCATTATTTCATCCCTTCTATAATTTTTATTCCTTTGCTTCACTCTAGTCAGTTTTCTTTCTTGTTGACTGCCTCTTTGCTGGTACTTTTTATTTAAGAAATACTTGTGTGTTTTTCAGTGCTGCCACGATATACTTTCATTCAACAAATTTGTGTGATCAGTGAAGAACTGTGTGATTATCACTGGGTGGATAGATAAGCTTGTTTCTATTCATTGAATAATGGTGAAAACTGTGAAAGCTTTATGAAAAATTGGTAAAAGTTTTAAAAGTGAGGAGAAATTTTGGAACTTAGAAAAGAAACTGAGAAATGTTATGGAACATTAAGGCCATGTATTTTATGTAGAATGGCATTTCCTTTCCTAGTGAGATAATCAGCTGTGACCTAGTTGTGACTAGTCTCAGACTAGTTCTAAACTAGGAGTTGCCTGCACTGTGTAATTTTAATGAGCAGTGTTGATCTCTGAATAGTATGTTGATAATTAAAGATTAGACAGTGATCATCTTCAGAGTTTGCAATGAAAATGATGTGATTTGTAAAAGTAATTCTGTGCAAATGTGTTGAGGCTGGACACTCATGGAAAGGACTGAGTGAACTAAGAAATGCTGAATGTGATGGATGCTATTTTGTTGCATTGGGTGCAGGCAGATGTCTGGTATGAAATTCACTGGACATGTCATTCGATTAGAAATCAATTCCTGATTGGGAATACAAATTAGAGTTCCTTTGGAAAAAAAAATCTATTAGGTCTTTGAATGAATATAGGTGAAAGTGTAGAGCTGATTGGGGTCAACTGTAGCTACTCTAGGCAGATATTTAAATTCTGGGTTTTACAGACATGGGAGGTAATTTACTAATTTAGGCATTTTAGTTCCATCAACAGCCTAACCCCTGATTCTTTAGGAAATTAACTCTTCACATCATTTTTCTGCAAACATGCACATATACTGTAAAATAGTATGTGTTAAATTTAAAATAGAGGAAATTAAGGTAAAGGTTACCTGCTGAATGTGTGCTTAGTCACTGAGGTAGGCTCCAACCTTACATAGAGAGCTCCACCTTAGGTGGAATGTGTCAAGAGCTGCTGAGAGAAATTTGAGACCCGTTCTCTCTCTCAAAAGATAATGATAAACTTTGTGGCACTTAGCACACTTCTGGGAGAAAAGTCTTTCTGAACAGGTCTTAACAAGTAATAAATAATAAGTTAATAAGTAATAAAATCTGATCCAGATACCTCAAGTCTCCCATCCACCCATGTATGGCTGGTCAGCAGAGGAGGATGTTAGACTTTTTGCAGTATTCTGTACTTACTCAGATTCAGATAATCCTCAGGTTTTCTTCAGGGATTTGAATAACTTCAGTAGGAAGGACTGAATGTGTTGCTGCATATTAGTGGATATTGTAGTTAAGGAAGCTTCCACTAGCAGGGAGCTGTGGCAGTTAGTAAGTAGGAAGAGGGAAATAAACCACTCTGAGTTTGAACTCCCAAGCTACAAAGAATGAGGATTAGAACCTCCTCCTCCATGTTTAGAAAGAAATGAACATTTTTGAGGAATGGATTAACTTAAACCAGATAGGTTAATCTCTGGTTTCAGTGATTTATAAATAGACTGTTCCCTTGATGTCATATGTTAAAGGTTACTGTTCTTCCATGTGGTCAGAATTGGTGGAAAATTGAACATGCTGTTGAGTTTATTTGTGTTGCTATTTATATACATTTCTGTGAAGTTACCAGATTTCATTTGAGTGTTCTTCTTTTGTGTAACCAACTGATAGCAGTCATATAAAATTGATACACACTACCTTGGCAGTTGGGGATCTGGGTTGAAAGAATTAATTTCCTTTAAAATAGTATCATAAAACACAATCTATCTTTCTTGGTATTTTGAACTATTTCAAAACCAAGACTGACCAGAACATAAGTTATGAATTTTCTGCTGATTGTGCTGAGATAGAGAAAGTAGTAGACCCAGAGAGGAGTGATTTCATCTATAAATCTGAGGAGGGGAAATTTTAAGAATTGTTCAATATCTGAGCCATGAGTATATAAAAATTGCATTACTGCAAGTCAAACATTTTTTAAAAATAAGACCTTTAAAGCTGCCAGAATCACTGTATAATGCTGTCTTCATGCTGATATTTTCTGTTGACTTCTTCTACGTGCTTCGTAACATCACTATGTATCTCACCGAAATGAGAGAAGACTGATTAGCCCACTGCCAACAGTATCTTATTTTTATCAGAATCTAATAATTCAGATTTAAAAATACCTGCCTAATTTCATAGAATTATGAATATCCCCCTTAAGGGACCCATAAGGACTGTCCACCCTGCTTCTCAAAGGACTGTCTAAAAAAACTGTATGACTAAAAGAACCATCCAGACACTCCTTGAACTCTGATAGACTTGGTGTCATGACTATTTCCTTGGGCACCCTATTCCAGTGACCAATCACCCTCTCAGGGAAGAACCTTTCCATATCATCCAGTCTGAACTTTGCCTGACACAGCTTCATACCTTTTCCATTTATTTTTTCCTACATTATCATTCAGCCATTGATTCCTATACTTCTTTTTCAAAAAGCTTGTGTTCCTTTGCTGCTGTTGTTTCTATTTGGTTTTTTTTCTCCATGTGAAGCTCCAAAAATTCTATAACTATACTAATCTCTCAAGAAGTCTTCCTGAGAGGTAGGTACATTTAACTAAAAAAAACCCATTTGTGTAGTAATTTAAATATCTTATGCATAATAAGTTTTTTTATCTTCTTTTACAAAATGTTGACTACAGTTTTGTATTGTCTTTCAATATTATCCCACCACTGTAGAAGACAGCTATGCTATCATACCCATATTCCAGCTCACTAGTTAGCCATTTTACTAGATTTCTTTATTAGTCACACAGGTTTAATCTTTTCCTAGTGCGGCACTGCTAATGCTCCATTCTGAAAAAATATGTGAGATTTTTCTTCCTCTAGGCAGAATTTAGAAGAAAATTGCAATTCCTTTGTGAACTCCATGTTTAGCATTTTCATCCCTGTATAAGTTACTATTTCTGTGCATCATTGATTTTATTCTCAGGGGCCCAGATATGCAACAGGCAGCATCCTTCTTACAGTGTGCTGGAGGCTGGATGGAAGTTACCCCCACATTGCATTCTGCCCTTCCATTGGGATGTTCTTTAAGGTAATGTGTAGTCTGGAGACTGTACCAGTCCTGAGCTGCTGTAGCCTCCTTTTCCCAGAGCACACTCAGGAACTGCAAGAGAGACAGCACTAAACCAAAACTGGTAAAATATTTGCAGTCTCCACTTCTGTTGAAATCCATCTGTGCAATCCATTTATGATAAGAAACTTTCCCCTCCCGAGCCTTGTAGTACATAAACATATTTCACAAGAGAGTAATCCGTGTAACAGGTAAGCAAATGTATAGATGTCTTGTGATTAAAATAAAAAAATTAAGTATAATATGGCAGTAGCTTGCTTACTAAAGAAAGAATCAACTATATAGTGCTACACTGTCCTCTGCATAAAAAGAATGCTTTTGAGAAACGTTTATTTTTTATAAGTTGAGGGGAGAGCTCAGCTACATCTGACTGTTTTCAGAAAATTGTTACATTTTCTTAAAAGAACATTGATAAAAATATTATCAGTTATTCACAACATAACTGGATAATACTTGTTTCATGTTAACCTTTGCAATAAAAGTTGGAAATCTGAGAAAAATATTTTATGCCACAGAGCTGGTTTTGCCTCTTGCAACAGACTGAAGGTATTGTTACTATAGAGGTGCTGCCAGAACTGGGTTGTAGGCACTCACTGTTGCACAGAGCGTTACCTTTGAAGGTTTTTGAGGTAATTTACAGGAAAACAATGTACTTTCAAAAATTCCATATCTTGCTCCCATACAATAAGGCTGAAATTATTCCCAGCTAGCAGTAATGTTGCATTGTCAGATCCATCGATACCCTTTTGCAAGTTCGGGCTAGGATGTTGAAGACTGCATTTCTGAAAGCCAGATAGAATCAGCGTCGTAGAATCATTTGTGTTGGAAAAGACCTCGAGTGCAATGATTAACTCAGCACTACCATGTTCACCTCTAAACCATGTTCCTATGCACCACAACTACATGTGTTTTAGGGGATGGTGACCCAACCATTTCCCCAGGCAGCCTATTCCCACACTTGACAGTCCTTTCCAAAGAGATTTTTTTCCTAATATCCAACCTTTCCTGGTGCAATTTGAGGCCATTTCCTCTTGTCCTGTTGCTTATTTTTTGAGAGAAGAGATCAATCCCCACCTGGCTACATCCTCCTTTCAGGCAGTTAGAGAAAGTGATAAGGTCTCCCCCGAATCTCATTTCCTTCAGACTAAACACCCCCAGCTCCCTCAGATGCTCCTCACCAGACTTGTGCTCCAGACCCTTCAGCAGCTCCATTGCCCTTCTCTGGACACATTCCAGCACCTCAATGTCCTTGTTGTAGAGAGAGGCCCAGAACTGAACTCACGATTAAAGGCAGGGCCTCACCAGTGCTGAGTCCAGGAGGATGATCACTATCCTGGATGCCATTGGCCTTCTTGGCCAGCTGGATACACACTGGCTCATGTTCAGCTGCTGTCAGCCAGAACCTCCAGGTTCTTTTCCATTGGGCAGCTCTGCCCCGAAGATCATGGGGTTGTTGTGACTCAAGTACAGGACTCGGCACTTCACCTTGTTAATCCTCATACAATTGTTCCTGTCAAAAAGAGGTCTTCTATGACAATGATACCATTTTCTTTTTCTTTATGGGAAAGTTTTGATGTAGTGCAAAGGCCAACTTAACCTGGGTGATACCTCCAAAATAGATGAATCTCAGTACTTTGCTCTATTTTACTATTTCTTATGGCAGAACTAAAGGAATAGCTTATGCATGAAGTCCACCTTGACAGCCAACCTAGAGAATGCAAATATTTATTCTAATTTCTACAGTTTGTTTATTGATATTATTAGCTGGAACATTTTGTAACAAATCAGGATGTTTGGGAACTTGCTGTTAGGAGCCTAACAGAACTTTTGCCACCAGTTTTAAGCAGTGGAGTGTGTGGTTTGTTCAACGGTGTTAAGCATGCCAGGGTTTAAAATTCTGCCCAGGCATTTTCTGGCCAGGCAGGTTTTGTGCTCTTATTTGTCTCTTCTCATTCAAATTGTGATATCCAAGGAATAAATATCAGCAGTACGGTGACACTGTACCTCTGGTAAATAGGTATTGGAATTCATGGGATATAAGAAAGACTATCAGGGCACTGCAGCACTGTTATAGAAGTCATAGGCATTTGTACAAATATACAAAATGTAGGATTTGTCTGGGAGTCTGTCATTTTGATTGCATCCTTCTCTTACACTTGCTTTTAAAATATGCGAAAAAATTTTGAGAAGCTTTTTTCAAGAATATTTTTCTCAGCCATATTTGCATTGAACTTTTTTATGCTTTTAATTTTTAAAATTATGTAGAGTAAATTCAATAGGTACAATCCTAAAGTCTATTCTTAAGTTTTATTCAGATAAACTCAAAGGAGTTTCAAAATGACACGTTAAAAAAGGAACTTGTGTTGCCTATATGATGAAGGCTTTGCATCACAGAATTTAGCAGAGTAACAAAGAATCACTCCAAAATCAAAAACACAAGTTCTTCCCAAAAGCTAACATTAAGAGTAAGAAAAAAAAAGTGGACTTCTGGGCTGGATGTTTTTTATGAGAAAGAAAGTAAGAAGTAATTTAAAAAGCAGATTTCCATGGAGAGAATATATTTTAACTAATTGGAATTATGTCTTTAGTTTTCTAACCTTTTGGTACTGTCTTATGCTCTAAGTTAAATCATGTGTATCTTCATTGAGTTACATTTCCATTATGCCAGTTTAATATCAAAGATTTGATCTCTAGAGCAACCAGTGTATAACACAGCTGGTGCATATGTTTCCTTCCTTGATCCATGTATTTTATTTATAGCATTATCCTTTCCCTAGAGGATTTCAGATGCATGTTGATGTCAATGCCTTTCCAAAAGTAGTTGTCAAGAGAAATAAGTACTTTTGGAGCGATTGACTAGGGGGAGAAAATGTACAGATAATAAGCAAGTCAGCAACATACACTTTTATTTTCAGATAAATGATATGAAATTGGTGGCTTGTCCTCCCTAGGATATTAAAAGGGATCATAAGATTTAGTGAGTGGGAAATACAGAGTGAATATTACTTCAAGTGGTGTTAAAACTCCTAGGGTCTTGGGGAAATGCTATGAGCAGGCACAGTGGCCCTAATATTTTTCCTCATCAGGAACATCTGATAACACGACTTGAAACACTTTATTGGAAGATTCTTATCCAAATCTTGACTCAGCATTTCTGAAAGTTAAGATATTTGAAATGCTGATAAAGGCTGATGAGGTTAATGTAAGATGAGGGCCTAGGAGAGATCTAGGTTAACATGAGATTAAAGATTCCAGACAGCTTGTGATAAATTCAGATTTACAGAGAAAATTTCTCTTTCATTTCACCTCAGTGAAGCAGTAAGAGTAAAGCAATGCTCCAAAGGAATTTTTCTTAGTGAACTTCAGCATGAGAAGCCCATGCCTATACATTATACCCTTTAAAATGTACTGCTTGGCAACAACTTTGAAAGTCCTTCATTTACATTATTGAATTTCATTTATATGGAGTATAACGAACTAAAATGGTGGTCACACATATCTCCAGTGTTTGGGAGTTAGCTGTGAAACACTAGGATCTGGTGGTTCCTGTCAGTGCAATTAAAAATAACTGTTTTTCTGTTGGTCACATGCTAATGTGAAGCAAATATTAGTTCTTTCAGCAATCTTTATTCCTGTTACTGTCTTCAAATGTGTTGCTTTTCTTTTCACGGCAGCCTTTGATATCTCCATTAGTTATTCTCTTTGTAATAAGGAAGATAAGCAACCAGGTGTTTGCCATGTTCTCTGGACGCTGGCAAAATATTTTTGCAGTGGAACAACAGCCTCAGATCATGGTGCCGATAGCCCTTAAGTGGGATCATTTGCATGCAAATCTGTTGGATACTCGATGATACATATATTTGTTTGCAAATTGTTCTCATGTAAATTATCTTGAGATAAAAATTGCACTCATCACTAAAGTGAGCGTTAAGCAGTGGAGACACATGCCATGCCAGACCTTCATGAGAAGGATAGCCTTCTCTGCTACCAGAGGGCAATCCAAGATGAGAAAATAGGCCAAGCAGCCTGCAGATGATATGAGTCACAAAATTATTGAGGTTAGATGGTTTGTTTGTTGGATTGGATTTAACATCATGAGCAAAAAGCTTTTAAAAATGGGTTTAAAAACAGGTACGTTTTAGTTATTATAGTAGTGGTGTTAATCATGGTGCTCTGTTTTTTCCGATGCTTTCAACAGATGATTAATAAGTCTGTTAAGGGAATCTTTGTGGTCCTAAGAGGAGGGGGAGATGTTGGAGTCAGTAAGTCAGGAGTCACTGAATTTTTCAGAGAGAAATCAGACTGAAGTATGTTAAGCCACTCACACATAAAGTAGATGTATAAGTTTTTTTAGTATAAGCAAGCAAGTAAGTAAGTAGAATGGGTTTTAAGTGCTTTTAGTAAGTAAAAGGTCTTAGATACCAGTGTAGAAGTTCGAGTTCTAGTGAAAGTTGAAAAACACAGTCTTAGATACTAGTGTTTCCGTGGAGGCTCCAAGAACATAGTTTTAGACATAATAAAGCTATAGGAAGAATATTGCTTACATTTTTTAGATAGAACAAGATAGGTCATATGCATACGTAGCCTGGCGTGCTAAGAAACTAGAATTCTAATAGGTTAAGAAGTGGTGGTCCGAGTTTGTGTCTTAGCTTGTTGACAAGTTTCTATATAAGAGCATGCATCGGGGAGAGCTTTTGCCATTTGCTTTTGCTTTGTTTCTGCTTCTTTTTAGGACTTTATACCAAAACTTAGCATGGACTTTAGTGCTTGTGACTTTTTCTTTGAGACTGATGTGCTTTTGCAATAAACAACTTTATAGCAACTATTAGCTGCTTGGCTCATTGAAGAAAACAACCCAACAGTTGGGTGCGTAAGAGCACCCAGATTTCTAACCTCACAAAACAAGGGCCAGATTCTATAATTTTTACTAAATTGTCTTGTGTAATTATTATAATGATGAGTAATTGCATCTGTAGCAGTACAGGCTTTGGGGAACTTGGTTTCTAACAAAGTAAAAAAAATGAATACGTTTGATAAATATTTTACGGAAAATCTGATTGCCATCATGGTCCTCAAAATAGCACCTGCGGGATAAAGAAAAAAATAAATGATTTAGATATCTCCCTTATTGATTTTTCTGCTTTTCAAATTGTGGTCTATCCCCATGAAATCGTAAAGCGGAATAAAATTTATAAGTTCTCAGCTCCAGTAAAATGCACAAAGCTGCTTTATATGCCGAGATTTTACCTTCTAGTGTTCAGCACTTTACTATATGCATTTGAAAACCAATGGTGAATGAAAGTGAAACAAATTTCTGGCATCAGAAGGTATATTGATTGTTCTGACTCAAATTGATTTTAATGTTGCTTTCAAGCCAGGTAGACTGATATTCCTGTTGCAGTGTTTCATGTGCTTGAGTTCCTTCTTCTCTAGGCCCTTCACCAGCTTCATTGCTCTTTGAATGTGTTTTGGAAGGTCTTTTCCAAACTTTTCCAAACACTCCAACACTTCTATGTCTGACTTGCAGAGAAATGCCCAAAACCAGATCATTTGGGGTACAGCCTCACCAGTGCTGAGGATGAAGGGAGCAGTGGTGACCAAGCCACCCCTCCACACCTGACAGAAGAACTCAGGGAGCATTAGCAGCTAGGAGCATCACAAACAGGGCAGGCAAACAGGAGACGGTAGGGCAGTTTGTGCCGCAGTTTGCACAGCAGGGTGTTCAGGAAGGACCTGCATCTCTGCCAGGGAACAGTGGTCTTGATCCAGCAGAAAATCATGGCCTCTCTAAGCTCTGTACCCACCCACACAGATGTCAGCAGAAAGCTTTGGTGGGAACAACACCCAGGTGCCAGGCTGTAGGGTGGCCCTTGCTACAATGCCAGTAGGTATGGCAGCAGTCATTAGATCTGTGGGAGTTGCTCCTAGGTAGAGGAACTCCTCCACTTAGTGGCAGAGCTCCAGGAGGGGGTGAGTAGACTAGGAAATAGGAAAGAGAGAGAGAGAAAGCGACTACTGGAATCATGCCCTGTCTGCCCTGGGACAGGCCCCATAGGCAGATGAGGTGCATGACACGGAGGCTTCCCTCTGCTCTCTCCACCAACTCACCGAGCACAGTGACTTAAGGAATGAGGGAAAATGGCAGTATTTACACTAAGTACCTTCCATTGTATGCTCTTCTGTAAATTCATGTACTCTATTTTCTCCTCATATATTCATGAATCTTATGGAAATATTCACCTTAATGTTCATTAATCTCCTGAAAATAAGTTAAGCAAGAGAAATGTATAAAGAAAGGAAGAGGATGGTTTCAGCAATGCCAGGTCACTAGTATCTGCTTCCTTGGTAAACTTTAAAGTAACAAGCACATTTTCCTTGATCACCAGCTGTTTCCTGCTTTGTTGACAGTTCTTCACAAATGGAGAAATGTTCAGTGCTCTATTTCTTTTCTGTAGCAAATTCTCTGATGTGCATGCTTGGAAGTTGACCAGTTCCCAAATAAATGCCTTGTCTGTCCTTGTGGGCCTAAGGATTTGTATGTGATAACCATCAGCTTGAGCAATGTAGCATTTGCTTGTTACTCACAAAGATTAATTTACAGGGCTTTTTTTAAAATTTATCGGTTGTAATTTGTCTGTGAGCAGTTTTTCATATGTATCCTTTAGATAAAACCTGATAAATGGATCCAGTTGTGTATCTTTTTTCCCCTATTGGATTAGAATGTTTTTTTAGAAATAGAAATTACATTACATATACAAACATAAATTTGAAATTCTCTTTTTACTATCACCATTCGATAAATATGCTGAATTTTCAGAGTTACTGCAGGAGGTCAGCCTGTTTTCTAGCACAAGAGAATGTACATCTTGTCCCACGGCAGCTTTGCCTGTGCTTGTTCACAGCTCAGAGCTGAAGGAGAAGTTGGAAAATCCCCAGAGAATATTCTTGGAAGGATATTTTATCTTCTGCTATTTTCTGTAGCTTTTACTAGTATGAAAGATCTTTTCAGGATAGGTTTGCCCTTCCATTTTAATTTAGCAGTCTGTGTATATTATTAGTTAAAAAACAAAAGTTGATGGTATTCTATTAAAAATAATAATAAAAAGTCTTATAACTTGAAACAGGAATACTTTCCCTGGAGAAATGAGAGCTTTTTACTTAAGTGAATGTTATATATATTGTGCTGGAAATGATCCAGACAGGAGATTGACTACTCAAAATAATTGCAGTCCAGTAGGACAGGCTTAATTAGGTCTTTCAACAAAATTTTGGACTGGGTGGAAGCATTTGAGCTTTAGCTGCTTCCTATTTTGCCATTTTCAAGACGGCAGTCGGATTTTTCCACGATGAAATTACTGTATTTGAAAGAATTGGTAGTGATACTGTGTCCTGACCACATGGCAGAGGATTCTGAAAGCACATTAAGCAATTTGTCTCCCCTCAATCTGACCACCCTCATCTATCATTTTTTACACTAGTGAATATATTACTTCTGAAAACTGCTTGATCCTTCTCTTCCAATTGAAAATAACTGTAATGTCACTGTTCTCACAGAATATTTCTATGTTTTAAGAATTCTGTACAGCCAGAAACATACCATAGTAAGACAGGGGAAAGCTAAGATTTCTTGGTATGCTTAAGATACAATGGGCTCTGCTACCCAAATTGAAATTAAAAAAAAAGAAAAAAAAGTTTTTGGGTTCCCCCCAATAATTAATATCTTATACATTAGTAGATGTAAATTGTTATAGTTTTACTGACTTGTATAGCACTCCACAAATTCACAAGAGCTGTGAAACTTCTTCAAAATACCAGGAATAGTGGAGGATACCCTGCATTGCATCTTAGAAATGGCAGCTCATCATGACGTTACAACTTGTGGTGTAATTAATTAAACCCATTAAATATTTTGGTGTGAATAAAAGTGGTAAAATGTTATTTAAGATGTCTTCACAAAAACTTGCAGTAATTAGTATACTATGAGCTTAAAATGAGAGGTAAAAGGGATAGCATAAAAAAGGAGCTATCTTATAGTTCACAAGATAGGATCCTAATTTAATGGCCAGAGCAGTGTAGTGTAATATTAAAAAAAAAAAACAAACATTGAATAAGGAAAAGACCTCTGAAAAATGAGAGTAAGGACACACTCTTGTCTGAGGAAGACTGCAAGTTGCACACACTTGTACAAAATGAAGTGTCTAATAGTTCTGTGTGAGATTTTGTTCTGTCTATAACTGAAATTTTTGATCCTGCTATAATTTAATTTCTTGGCATTGGTGCAGACACCTTTTTGTCTAAAAATAAATGCTCTTCAGCAGGAAATTTTAAAGGACACATGAGTAAGAGTGGGTCAAGTGAAATCAAGGCAAGGAAAGTGGTAAAACACCCCCACCTATCAAACATTATTGAACACTCTGATATGGAGATGTTTGGAGTTTCTTTTTTGCCTCTGTCATTTCATGTGTATGCACTCTGCAGGATTTTTTTTGTCCTGATGTTCACACTTAAACTTCTTCATCAGTTCTCATAATGCTGATTCATCATTTTAGGGTTGAGGAAAAGGTCTGTGTGGGGATATGAGAATTAAGTGCTATTTCTGTTTATTGTAAGGTTTTGTAGACCTTGATAAACATGAGTGGGAACAAAGTGCTTCAGTACACTGCAGTACTGATTAATAAGATTATTTAGATGCCTAAGCAAAATCGCAGGTATCTACAGCATTTCAGAACATCTTAGTTCAGTAGTTTGGCAGCTAATTTAGCAAATAACTCTCCTGCAGTCTTGTTTGGATAATAAAACAAATATGGAAGACAGTAAAACAGTAGAAACATCGGGGATTTAATTCTTTGGTGAAATTAAGGGATATCTATCTACAGGCAATAAAATATGTTTAAAAATCTTCCTGTCTCTTTCCTGTCTCCAGACCAACCTAAGCAGCAGGTATACTCTAGAAAGATCAAGAATGATCTCTTAAAGCCATACAGATATCTTTTCTACTGGATTGGTGTTCCATCACGCTATTGAGCTGAAGCCTCAAAAAATTACTTTTGGTTTCAGTGTTGCAGTCAAAATTTGAAGGTCATTTCCCTCAGTAGTGAAAGTGCAACAGACAGCTGTTACTTATTTAAATGTCATTGTCTTTATGCCTGAGATTTCTTGCTAAGTATTCCTGCCTCATAACTGGCTCTCTTAGCTCAGTGAGTTGTTTGTAATGAACCAGGCTCAGACTGAATGTATTTGTGTTCATTTACTGGTGGTTTCCCGAGTAACTTGTTTTCTACCTTTCATTTATGCATTTTAAAAATTCTACTTCATTTATCTTGCTTGTTTAGACTCAAGTTGGAGATGAAAATTATTTAACCCAAAAAATTTTATTTTGACTGGATTTGGGCTTGACTCACTTTGATCTTTACTGTCGCCTGTTTTTGAAATTATTTAATTTTTTTCCTGCCATTATTTTTTTCTGTTACAATGGGTCTATGATAAACTATGTCATTTGGTTGAAATGAAACTGTTTCATTCATATATTGCTTCAGATGATATATGTCAATTCTAACTAGTATCAGTGTTACAGTGAGCAGAGATTAAGAATGCTTGACTTTTCTTAAGTCTAAATCCAAAATTACAAACAATTGTCTGGTCCAGAATATTTCCTTGCAAATAATTATTCTGTTATTATATGTTTGAAGAAGGCAACTGTCTTCTTCACAATTTCTTCACGGGGAAATGAAAATCAAAGGAGAATGTGTATTTAATTTATGAACTACGTCTGCAGCACTGGACATTCGTCTTGCATTACATTTTACATTAGTGCTGCCCAAGTATTAAAGATATAGATCATTCATGCCGTGATTGCATTGAGTTCTCCACAGAAATGGACTCTATTTCATCAGGTACAATATTCCTTGCCCTTTCTCGCAGGGTACACATGTTCAGGATAAAGATAGCGGTAGAATATTTATTAGGACTGCAAAGAACACAGGCTGTGAATTACAGCAAAGGCAGACAGTTTACCTACAAAAACTCCAGTGAGGTGGCTCTAGTTTAAATCAGTGCTCTCAAGTCAGAGTGTGTTCCTTGTAGCCAGGTGATAGTGCTTGGCAGACTGTATATCTTTTATATTTAACATCTTTCTGCAAGGTCAGAGACAACCCTGGTAATACGCAGAACATTTGACCTGGAGTTCTTTTTCAGTTGCTGTGAGAGAACAATGTGGCCTCCTGCACACACAGAAAAAATTATGCAATAGAACTCCAAGATTTTCAATAAAGGTCAAAAATTATATGCAGATTTTGCCTGTTGATAATGGGTTTTATTTCTCCATATTCCTCTTTATAAGTGTAGGAATTGCATACAAAGACTTCTACTTTGAAGATTATTGAATTTCTCCACCTATCTCCCAGAGAAGATGCATTCAATTTTATGACAGTGGCCCTTTCTTTTGTCAATCACAGTGTGGTTTTAACAAAGAAAATATTTACATTGTTTTGATTTTTGTTCAGGAGGGTATTTTATTCACCTTTGGAAAGCATGTAAATTATTAAAGCCACCCCTGATATTCTGCAACTGAACGGAACTTCTAATCCTTGTTTAAAAATATAAATTATTCATTGTAGGATTTAATTTGAAAGTTGGCTGTGTGGTTCCTATGGTTATTTACATTGCACTCTGGTGAAATTGAAAGCACAAATGAATTCCACTAGGTTTTGTTAGAGACTTTCTGACTTAGTATATGTGAAGGTTGTCTTTCATTTCTTTAAATATATAATCCTTTTGCTTTTGCTTCCTGTATCCAAATAAAATATAGATAAAAGGAGAAAGTTACTAAGTGCCTTCAGCAGTAGCATTTCACTGAATGCTGTCTTCTATTCACACTGGCCACAGTTGGCTCTTGGATGAAGAACATCCAAGGAAAATTGATATCTGAAGTTGTAACACTAATGCTTCCACATAGGTGTCATTGTGAGCAAGAAATAAACTGGTTTGCTCAGAACATGGTAATTTAAAGATAGTGAACAGTCTATACCATTTTTGTAACAGGAGTAATAATGGGTTAGGGAAGAGTAAGGGGATAGGGTTGCATGAACTTTGTTTGTATAATTTTATTCAGTGTAAATACCCTTATCTCCCATCCCTATTCCATCTAGTGTCTTGGGAACATTATGGTTATAACTTTATGCTAAATTTACTGAAAGAAGGAAGCAGTGTATCTTCTCTTATGTCAGTGTTGAATGCTCTGGTGTTTTACAGATCAAACTGTATAGACCTAATGCCCCCTCCCCAACACGTAAAAATGAACCTCAGCTATGCCATACATGAAACAATTTCCTAGTAACTCTTAGAGTGTAAGAGAGAGGGGTTAGGGAATTGTCTGAGTGAGTTCTCTGTTTCCTCGTACTTCTCAAAAACAAGAATTAGGGAAAAATGAGCTACAAAATCAAGGACAGAGCAAAAATAAATAATATAAAAGCATGGCATCCAAAACAGAGAATATACCTTTATGTTAGCCTCACAGAAAGTGAGTCAAAAAAGCAAGTAAATTAAAGAGAATATACTATATGAAATGTCAAGTTTTTTTCAGATCCCATTAAAATTTTCATAAATTATAATTTTTATTGCAGTTTTATTGTGCATCACTTGCTCTTCTTGGAGATTGTTCATTATTATCATTACTACTTTTTCTGAGTTATATGAAATTGTTCACATCTGCACCCATGAGGTTTTTTCTGATTCTCCTCCCCATTCCACTGAGATGGGAGAGTTAGTGAAATGCTGCAAGGTACTTAACTGCTGTCTGGAGTTAAACCATGTCAAATAAGTGGAATTATGAAGCAGAAAAAGGCTCCATACAGGTCTGGCTACAAACAAGTGTGGCACAAGAATCGACTGTGGAAGTTCCATGAAGCATGACTGAGACATGTCATTTTTGCAGGGGATCTAGGGGAAAAATTGGTCAACAGAGCCATTATTCTGTATTTAATTGCATTTAGCTGAGATCAGAATACAGCACGCTGCTGCCTGGGTCTGTTTCCTCTGAGTTCATCCTTGCTGTGTTCTGTTTAAACTCATTCCTGTCACTTTTCTGACACAAGTTCCAATGTATACCATTTCTGTAGTGTGATGCTATAGCATGTTTTCTGGGAAAATGCTTAGTTTCTAATTCCTGCTTCTTTTTGATCATCCATACTTATCTACGTTTGTGTTTTTCTAGAAAGTGTAATCTAGCAGCTGGCTGTTGCTTCTCAAGCAGATTTAGATGCCACAATCCTACATGGTGCCCCCACCACAGGTTGAGAGCAACCATATGCAGTCAGTTTTTATATAACTCTGTCATTTTCCATCACATCAACATTTGCCTTTCCTCTTTTTTTAAAAAAAAGCACTTTAGAAGGAAGTTTATTCAAAATGTCAGCTGAAGCAATCAAAAACCTGTGACTGAGGCTTTAGTGCAGGGAACACTCTGAGAGTATGATTTGTGTCAGCATGTCTGAGAACTATCTGAAACTGTAAGGAGGTTTTTTAATGCTTTAGTAAAAAAGGGAAGGAGTAAACACTTCTTGAAAAATTTCAGGAACTTAGTGAATTTCTTGTCTCATTTCAAAGATAATTTTTATTAACAAATATGACATACAATTTTATTTTTATGAAAGGTACCTCTCACTGTGTGCAGAGTTCCCCTGCACAGTCTCACTAATTATATTTACCTTTTGCAGTGTTCAAGAACTGTCAGAAAATGTCATTTTCTTCCCTACAGAATTTTTGTCAATTTCAGTGAAATGCGCGGGGAGAAAAGATGGAGAAAAGATTTCTGTCCTCAAAAAATATGTATTGAAATGACATGACAGAAAGTTGTGAAATACAACTTCAGCGTTAGAACAGGAAGTGAAAGTGTTTGGGCTTGTTTGAATATTCTGGATGAGAGGTCTTGATTCAGTCAAGTATTATGGATGACTTCTGCATATGCAGGAAGATTTTTATTTTTTTCTATTTGTTATATAATATTTTAATAAAAACATAGAATCATTTAGGTTGAAAATTACCTTTAAGATCATCAAGCCCAACAATTTTCCTGACCTCCTTTACCACAGAATTAATATCCCATAATCTCCAGGAGCTTTTCTGCATTGACTGTAGGACACTTACTGTAACACTGTAACATACATTTCTGCTGTCAAATTTGTAGTTTATATATTCAGGTTGGTGTTTGATCTTTTCTCTCCCCTCCCACATATCTCTGACTCCAGTGCATGGAATGCATTATTGCCCATGGTTTTCTGCCATGTCTGAAGGAACCCCAGTGCTGGTTTCTGTATATTCTTCTAGTTGCTCCTAAGAGTTGATTATTTCATTCTCTGTAATTTTAAGCATCTAGCTAGAGCATGTCAAATAGGCAGCTTTGCTACCCTAAGGTACTGCCATTGGAATGCTGAAGTTCCCCCTTTCTGAATCATTTATGTAAAACAGAATAAGGAATCCTTTTTTTCCCCTATACTTATAATCAATCCTAGGTTCTCTATGGAAAAGCTAAAGCAACATCAAAAAGCAACTCTTGCATTGAATAATTTTCTGATCTTCTAACATTGCCATGCCCATGGCCTGGACATTAAATAGTATTTCCAATCTTATAATAAAACACTTTCTGAAGCATGCTATTAATACTTATGGAATCAAAAGAAAATTTGAACAGTGAATATGTGCTGTGAATGCTTTCAATTCTGAAAGCAAGGATAGTTGTGTGGATTTTTTGGTTCCAGACTATACTATCTGGAACAGTTTATATTCAAAGGATGTCATATATAGTCCCAAAGGACTTGGCTTATGGCTGAGCTTTCAGGAAACAAACCTCAGAAAATAAGAAGATAAAATCAACAGTTTAGATTCTGAAAAATTATTATCTAGTCTGCATCCTTTGGCTAATAGCAGATACCTAGGGAACAAGCATATCATGATACTGCCCTAAATCACTATCCCAACACCTAGTGATTTGTGGCACAACTATTATGGAACCAAAGGTAATTTCTTCCTCTTTAAGAGACAGTGCTTTGTCTGCCTGTCCAGTTGTTTTTGAACCACTCTAGTCCTCTAGCCTCAGTACTATCCTTTGGTTGAGGCTGCAAATATAAACAGTGAGTGTTAGCCTAGTCTAAGTATAGGCTGAAGCATATGTGCAATCATATGACAAGCGTTAATTTTTTGTGAAACTCCTGCCTTCTTGCATGATAGGAAATCCATCTGTCACTGAAACTCACCAGTTTTATATTTTTTTTCTGTTTTACTGTAAATGTACTTAATTATTATATTCTGCCTTGGATTAGAAACTTAGGTCTTGCACACTTAACTAGCTGAACATATTTGATCACAGCTACACAAAGTTTTGGTAACACCTTTTAGCAGAGAAAAAATGTTATTTGGGCTGATGTGTTAGCATATTGGCTTTGATACAGATTTTCATCAAGAAGGCTTTTGAAGCCCTCAGTGAGTGGTGAAAAGAGATGGTGGGGGTGATTCATGAAAAAGTTTTTGGGACAATTATTTATTTACTTATTATTTTATATTTTGAAGGTGAACAAATCAGTATAGTCCCATTCTGCTGTGAAAGGAAAGCAGATTCTGAGCATTTTATAGCTGCTGTAGAACTGATTATTTTTATTTAACTGCAAGATTGCAACACTTTTGAGTTATGTCTCCTTCACTATGTGCTTCAAACAAGGCATATTTGAAATGCTTACTTCATTGTCAGTCATGCTTCTCCTCTCTGTGCTTTGCAGCGCAGGCACAGATGAGAAAGGCCCTGGTGCTTCTTTCATCTTCTCTTTCGATCCAAAACCAGATAATATTAATAAGACTAAAACACAGTACAAGGAGCATTTTTATTCTTCTTTGTTTAACATATACATCATACATATTACTTATTTTTATATATCTCAGAGGATTGTTTAGTGTGTTCTGGGGTTCTCTCAGTAATGATACATTTAGGGGGACAGAGGAATCTATCTGTGAGAAAGGAGCTATGCAGTAATAAAGGAACAGTACTTTTTGCCTTTGTGAAATAGGAAAACTTAAGAATAAAAGGGTAGCAAAATATTAATCAGGGCCTGAAACCTAGGGCAAAAGGTCAACTTTGGGTTACATCTAGTAAATAGAAAGTGGTTATGATCAATTTAATACTGCAGAGAAGTACCATATTTTTATTACAAAGAAATATAATCAGCAAAAGAAGCATAACTAATTAGCAAGGAGAATGCTTTGATTTAGAATGCCAACACGAAACTACATCTAAGAGTCAAAGATAAAGCAAGAAGTCTACATGCTGAGCCCCAAAACCATAAGCATTGAAGTTAGGTTTCTGGAATGCTTCTGAAAGTGATTAATGCTTTTATAGTAGCTACTATAAACTAGGACAAGAAGAGAAAGAGTCATTTACTTGTGTTTTGTCTGATTCTGAGACACTCTTGAATTATGGATCAAAAGAACGGAGGAAAATTTTAAGTAATTTTAGAATTACTTGGCAATCTAAGGCTAACTGAAAGTACTTACAGTCTAAAGAGAATTAGTACCATCCTGCCTTGGGCAGCAAGCAGAGACTCAGGTCTATCACACCACCACACAGCTGTTGAAGTGCAGGCAGCATGGGTGCAGCTGCAGTACCAGTGGTGGGCTGAGCTCTGGATGAGGCCCTGAGGGGGTGAGAGGCCATAGAGAGAGACCCAGAGGCAAAAGGCCATAGCCTGGTATTAACCCTTTGCACAACAAAGGGCCCAGGGACCTGTAGAGCAGACTGGACACCCAGGGACACAGCAGGAGCCAGTGACCCCAGACTTAAGCACCCTTGGACTGTGAGGATATGAAAGCCCAGTTTTCTTTGTTCAGAGCCCCTCCTTGGAGGTACCAGCTCAAGCTATTATTCTATTAGTAATTTGACCAAGGTTAAAGCTTCTTAAGGATCTGGACATCTGAGACTCTGCTATGGAAAACCTAGGATTGAGCCAGTAAGGACACCTGGCGTGACTCTGTGGGTGTGAGATGTGTTGTTGTGGAGGGACTTCCATCCCATCTCGGGTGGTGTGATAGTGACTACCAGAGTCATGGATGCTGGATGGCCAGACAGGGAAGTTACCTTAGCATGGCAAAGAAATATCAGTCAAGGCTCTGAAAGTCATACTAGTGCATTTTTAAATGTAAGTTTATAAAGCATTTCAAGGGCACAGTCATACAAGAGTAATTTGAGATTGTCTTGACCATGCTGTTTCAAGACTGGGTGTATGTTCATGACTTGGGTTGATTTAACAATAATTGCTGGCCTCAAACTCCTGTTAAATTATTTAAGACATCTACAGATAATAAAAAAACCTCTCAGTATGGACTGCCTTTCTATCTTTCAGCTGGTTAAATGGCATAACTTTCGCTGCAGAAGTGTGGCTTCTGTAACTCTCATGTTACACAGGAGAAGGTGCTTCGATATGACATTTTGTTGGGGGTTGAATTGTTCCCTTTTGTTTCTGTGGAATTTTTCCCATTGCTATGCTAAGTNCAAAATCAATGGCAACATGTCAGATTGTGCTTGATAGATACAGCATACTCAGGGTTCCTGTATTTATACTTGATGTGAGAAGGAAATTGGAGCTGGTGTCAAGGGGCTTCATAGCAAGAAAGATCACTGAAACAATAAT
>VWZS01004866.1:39724-51483 GCA_013397075.1 Rhabdornis inornatus
CCTTTTGTTTCTGTGGAATTTTTCCCATTGCTATGCTAAGTATTTGTGGCTACACCTTAGTAGTAATAGTTTTTCTCTCGCAGGGGGGTGGGGGACAAGGTGAGACTGAAAAAGGAAAGGTGAGACAGGGGCCTGGGCTCAGGCTCTCGCTCTCTCGCTCGCTTGTGGAGTCGAAAGAAAACAGCCAGGCCTCCTACCTAGCGACCTCCCCACAATCCCAACGCCGGGNTAACTTACACTTCTATACACCTTGCTCTACTTTGCTAGTATGTAAAAATACGTAAAAACTGGTATAAATTTTTTTAACAAAAAACAACCCTAGAATGTCTAACTTAGTAAAGACAAGTTCAAAGTTAATTCTTTGTGTATGTCAGGTTTGCAATTGTCTTCAATTCTGTGCTGACTTGCACTAACATTTACAGATTTCGTCTATGGAGAGAGCCTTTTTCAGCAGTATGTGAGGAAAACTGAGTAATTTAATTTAATTGTTTTTTCTTAGATTTCAGATCTGCAGGTTGTTTTCTCACTTATCAAATTCAGCAAGGATCTGAGGCTGATGCTGCCTCACAGTTCCATCAACGTTGCTAGTGTTGCTAGATGTAGAATCATAACAGATTCTACAATCAGGACTCAGTTGAGGATTCTATTTGTGAGATGATAGGAAGAAGAGAGTCCTTGCATTGCTAGCTATAGTTATAGCTAGTTTATTGTCAGTAAGGAAAGCAGATATATCTCCAAATCTCATGGAGTACAGGTGTTGTATATAAAATGTTCATGGAATAGCATCCTTTTTGAAAATTGTTAGAAACTATTTCAAACATATTTGATTAAATGCTTAACCATAAAGTTATAATTTTTGGTATAGTGGAAATTTACTGTGGGCATAGAATTTCAGTGGTTTTCTACAGGAACATTTCTGAAATGCATTGTGGAGTCTGGCTGCATCAATAGAAAGAAACCAAATAACTGTTAATCACAAATCTCAAGTTTTTTATATAGGCTGCGTGTTTTTTGTCACAGTTCCATTTTTAAAAACAGTCTTAGAATTTAGGTTTTTTTGTCTTGGATTCAAATGAAAACAGAGTATGAACAGTGCCTATATGTAAAATATTTGTTTTAGTGCTTTAAAAGCTCAAAATTTGATGACTTCAGTCATATTGGGGTTCTTGGTTGATTTTTTTGATCTTTCTTTTCACAGCCAAAACTCTGGGTCTGTAATGTATTCTTCATAGTTATGTTAAAAGGATGTTTTAGCAGATTCAAATTAATTTCAAAATTAGTTTCTCTTTTATATCTATGCAAATGATATTATACTATTTCTATCGCAGCAGCGGCGTGGCACTGGTGGAAAGGGGCCAGTGGGCACGGGGTGCACACTGGTGCCGTGACCTTCCAGAGAAGCGTCTTTAGAAAGATGTCCTGGTGGTAACAGGCACATTCCTGCTCTTGGGAGGAGAGTGATTTCAGCTCTTTTGTGAGAGCCCCGCTTCAGCCGACGGTTGAGAGAGGGACAGGAGCCACGTGTGGTGATAAGAGTTTATTCCTTCTCGAAGAGTCCAGGGACGAAATGGCTCCATGGGGCAGAGGGAGCTGGGTTGATATAGGAGAGACTAGGGGTCGGGGTAGAACAGCTAACGTATCATCTGAAGGCACAGGGGCAATACAAAGGGGGAAGGACCAATAGGATACAAACAGTTTACATGAAACAGGGAGGCATGCCAGGGGAAACCTTATTATAACCATTACAAGGAGAGAGTACATAAGGGCATTCCCTCCACGGGAGAGAGGCAGGCTCTTTCTCTCCGGGGCTTTCAGCCTCCACATATTTCAACTATTCTGTATTCTTTTATACTTTTATTCTTGCCTTCAGGTTGAATTTTTTTGTTTCTTTTTCCCATTTATTAGATAGCACAAAGTAGACACTAAATGCAATATAAACAAAAGTTTCCAGGAAGTTCGTCTTATATTTTGTCACCGAAGATATTGCATTTGCAGACATGATGGCATAGGATCATCTGCAGGTTTTTAAATTTAACTTTGGGATTCAGGGTAGGGGTTTTCTGGTAATGCAAATTGTCTCATCTTTTCCCCTTATGTGGCATACTTTTCCATACCAAAGAAAGTAGGCACGCTCAGATCTAGAATGTATTCCTTACGTATAGCCTGGTGGTTAATGTGATTTATACCAAAGAACTTTACGGCATTATGTGGCTTGTTGTAAAAAAGCAGAATGTTGTCTGCTTGAGACTAGTGTTTCAGGAAAATGAATTCACAAATACCAATTTAAACATGTGTTATAGTTTTGATTTGCTAATTTAAATATACTCATTTTCTGTTGTGAGACAGAACTAGGAGCAAAAGCAAGGCAGGCCTAAAAGTTAAAAGGGTATGAAAAGAAATGTATTAACTACACAAAGAAAAAATGAAAACAGTAAATTTAGAATGAGATCTTCAGACCACTCCCTCCTCCTTCTTCTCATTTCTTCTTAACAACATATAAAGACACTTCAGTCAGTTCTCCACTTAAATAATCTAATTCAGTTCACTTAAGAGAGAGGAGCTTCCTCTTGTTTGGCTATAGGGATTCCTTTCCCAAGAGGGAAAGGAAACAATTTTCCTTTGACTTCACTTTTACAAATAGCAGCCGCCCCAGGAATCTGCAACCGTGGCGCTCCTCCCAACTTCACAGCCTTCCCAGAGCTGTGCTTGTGGGCCATGTTAAACTCATGGAGTATCACTTTTAAGAATGAACTGTTCCAAAGCAAAAGTTCTCTTCATCTCTTTTCTCTCTGTTCATGCTTCATCGTCAGAAAAGTGAGATCCCCTTCTTTCCTCGGGGCAAAGATCTTCAACACAGGTGTTTTTGGTCAAATGATCTATTACATGGAACACTCTAATACCCCATGGTTTTTTTCATGGTTTATCGGAATTTTCAGTTCATCCCTACAGCTTGCAAAACGATTTTCAGCCATCTTCACAGCATCTCCTCATTCTCCTTCCATCTAAGAAACATAGCTCTTGCTTCACTGACTTTGGAGCATCTCCTTTTTCCCCCCTTTCATTCAAAGGAGGGTCGGAGGTCTGCAAGTCTTATCCAAGCACTGAAGAGTTAAAGTTTCACACAGAAGCTGCAGGGGCTGGGCCAGGGCCAGGCCCAGGCCGCGCTGGGTGAGGGGTGGCTGAGATCTCAATCAGCCTTTCTGGGGCTCAGCTGCAGCACCCACTGCCCATGGCCACCCCTGCTTCCCAGACAGGGCCCGGCTGCCTCCTCCACAGGCTGTGCGGGGCTGAGCAGGCTCAGCCCTTCCAAAGCTGCTCCAAGCCAGCAGCAGCAGGAGCCGGGCCCCCCCAGAGCCACAGGCCCGTGGGGGAGGAAGCAGGGCTAAGGTCTTATCAACGAACTTTTCCTCCCCCCGGCCATCGGGTCCCTTGGTTTGCGAACGGGGCCCAGCGGCCTCCCGAGCTCTCCCCACATGGGAGGGAGCCCAGGCCGGCATTACCTGCTCAGCCACCGGAAATAAAAGAGAGCTTTTTCCCAGGTTACCTCATTCAAAATGTGTTTTCACAGAGCGAACTAACTTTTTCCAATTGGTTTCTCAGGCTGTCAATAACCAAACCAGCCTCCAATTGGTCCCAGCAACTCACAGAGGAAGTTCTCATGGAGAAAAACCTCCCTGAGTCTATCCCTCCCCAGGTGTAACCAGCACATTAAGACTGATAGTGAAATTAATATTGTAAATTAAATACTTATTTATGTTACTTCAGTAACCTTAAGAAATTCTGAAGTAACATGGTAACTACTGTGAAGCAGCATCTGAGCTTTTTGGCAATCCCTGAATGGCAAAGTACCATACTTTATGAATCATAGTGTGTATAACACTAAAGTAGATCAGTTTCTTTACTATAGTCTGAAAAACAAGGACCAAGAGGATCAAATTTACTCTGTTGCTCAGCTTTATCTCACAACAGAGATAATAAGCAATAAGTTTAAACATAACCTTTAAGTATGATGTTTTAAAAGTATAAATATTTTCCGTTAATTTGTCTGTGGGATTCCACTTTTCTCTCTGGCTTCCAAAAAAAAGGAAAAAACCCTCAACAGTATGAAGACTAACATGCCAAGACAGAATGAGAGGAGACCCCAAGAAAATAGGAACCTCTTCCCTCCAATGATTTCAGAGTGAGAGGACAAGTTAGAACCAGAGTAGTAAGGAATGTGAACATTTCACCAGGATAAGAACATTTTTCATTACCAAGTCTCTGATATACCACATATCACAGCACTTAAAATTCAAAGCTGCTCAGATTCTATTCCATCCAATGTACTTGTTGGTTGTATTTCTTGGGTATGTAATTTACTTGACAGGCAGAGCTTAAATGCTTTAAAATAAACCATTGTACCAAGAACAGATGCAGTGTAGTAACAGAACTTTAAATTTTTCTGGGCTTTTAAATGCAACCAGTTTGTTAGGGTGAAATCTTTAGAAATGAACCCTAAAACCTGTAAGTGGAAGAATCCATTTGCATTGCCTTTTTTTCTCCTCACTGAACCACTCAAACCTTTTCCATTATTCATGTGCAGGGGCTCCTGTAACTTATCTATAGTGTGGAAGACTTGGCTTGCTACTGTGACTGTATCACCTATGGCTAATCTAATTCTGGGGTGAGCCCTGATGAAAACCACAGTTAGGAAAAGATTCTGCTGAATACATCAAAAGAGATCAAAACATTACACTATCTTTTTCCACCTGCTTTTCCCATCCTCAAGTACTTTAAAAATAACTCTGTCAGGAAGGTTGCCTCACTTAAAAGTTGTATAAATATATTCTTAAAATGAAAGTCCGCACTAGTCAAACATGGGCTTGATTCTTCTAAGTCAGATGAACACCCTAAAACACATTACCGGTCTACTGTTTCACATTGAAAATGGCATATCCAATTCCACATTTCAAATATTCCAACAGGATAAGTTATGTGAAACAGCTGATTATTAAAATAAACAACGTATATTAATTCTGAAACTGCAAAGGAAAAATAAAAAGGGAAAAGAGTCAAGGTGATGAAATTAAAAATTTCCATGACTATTTTGTTATCTCTCAACAGAGATACACAAGCAATAAGGATAAATATCATCCTGGCTAAGTGGCCTAATTTTGATTACCAACTGGAAAAAAAGATGGCAGTATCAATTAAATCTTAGATTTCTTTAATACATACTTCATGCTCTAAAATCTTTCCTTCTCCTTCTTGACTTACTGAGAAAGGCTTTATAAATTTTATAAATTTTCTGTTTGTATTTCAGTTGAGTTGACAATGATTATCAAGGTTACCTATTTCTCTTCTATTGATTAAGAGCTTCTATTGATTAAGCAACCACCCAATTTTATTGCTAGGTGAAGTTGTGGGGTTTGCATGTTTTTTTTTTTTATCTTTGAATCCTGATATTTATAGAGAACTTTTCCTGAAAGCCTATGTAAGATCTAAAAACCTAAACTGAAATAACATGAAACAAATCAATATTTTCAAGTACCAAGTAATAACATATGAGGGAAGAGTCAGCTATTAATTTGTAACACAAACATGTGGAAGCCATACAGAAATGAATAAACAAAACTGATTATATGCAAAGGTTTCTGTTCTCTTGTGGGCAAGCCTCTGGATTAAATAAGAGACCTCAGAGGCAGACACTGAGTGGAGAAGGTGAATGTGTTGTTCATTTCCCAATCCTCGTTCAAATGAGACTGGCAGGTTCTGCAAAAACTTCTGGTATTTTATGGAAACACTGGTATAGACCAACTCTACCATTTAACTTCAGTAGGCACAGTGCAAGTATAGAGTTTCATGAATACATTGAAAATATTGAGATGAAATCATTACATGGAAAGAAAGAGATGATGTTATTTTAAAGCAATAAAATTTACTAAAACATCATGATCCTAATACAGAAGCATTTTCTAGCAAATTTACTTTCTCATGTAAAAGGTTGTCAGACCTATTATGAACTCTAGTTCTAAGTCAGATGAATTAAGTATTTGCCAAGCAAACAGCCCTTCTACTCACATGCTGTAGAAATCACCTAGAAATGAGTAAGAAAGGACACTCTTTTCTAGCAGATACCTACAGTTCAAGCATAGACATAATCCAAACTGTTAGTATGATCTCTCTGTCCTTGTCTCCAGAAGAGGCCAAAGCAACATGAAAGTGACAACATTCTGCAATTTGCTGCTGTGATAAATGTGATTCGTGCTAATTAAATTGTAACTATATTAGCAAAATTGTATTTAGATCAATAGAAGACAATTGTTACAGAGTGAGGGGGGAGATGGGTGAGACAGGGCAAAGGACATCTTCCAGATGTTGGGAGTCAAAGAAGATGTTGGAAGGGAGTCAAACGAGAATGTTGGAAGGGAATAGTAGAAGGACGTAGGTCTGACAAGCAGCATCTAGAAATAGAAAGTTTCGACCTTGAAATGGGCCAAAATGGGATGATTCCAGGCATGGGACTCAATTAAAGTCTTGTTATGGAAAACATCTGCTCAGTCACATAGTGCGCATGAGCTATCTGCAGGTTACACAGCGGACACTGACGAAGATGATGAGCCTTCACCAGAAATAAGACCCTCAAAAGGATGAGAGATCCCCTAACCATTAGTAGAGCATGCACCATACAACATAGTGACGTAGATTTTAGGAATAGAAACTAGGAGGAGTTTTCTAGAAACTTCTGTAGCATATAGTATATAAGTAGGATTGTTAGCCTTGATGCTTTGGTATGTGACGAGGGGTGAGCCACTCCCTGTATCCCCGGAGGGAGGGTGCCTCACTGGTCGGTTTTGCTTATGCTTTATACGAACCTCAGTTATACTACATTACTTACTGCCAAATTTTGTATATTCTCAAATATATGCACTTTGATTGTATTCATGTCCAATACTTTAATTGTATTTATTTATAATTGTTACTATTAGAAATTTGCTGCTACATTTAATCTTGTTGCCTGATAAATTGGACAAACAGCTGCTTAGGTCTAAAGAATGGTAACTTGTGTGCAAATATATGCCAGGTAATCAAGCCATAAAGCCCCTAAGATGGAACAGGAAATTCCACTAGCAAGCGAAGATGTGTGCATATAATGGAGAAGCCACGATACTTAAAATAGTAAGGTTTACATTGACCATATAAGACACAGCATACACAGCCAGGGACAGCAGTCAGAAAGAAATGAGCATAAGATACCCCTTTCATGTACAGACAGGCATGACCAATCCTGAATGGAAAAATAAATACACTGAATTTGAAGAAACTGTTTCCTTTGCCTTCCATAGACTTTAGATCAGGACCAGAAAAAGGAAAATGAAGATCTTTTGTGAGAGGAAGAAATTAGTTATTTAAATTGATTTATCTGTGCAACATAGGTCTGAATTAATTGCCCCTAACAGTACTAATAACTAGGTTTTTTTTCTTTTGCTTAAAAAAAACTTCAAATTTTAATTATTCAGCAAGTTCTAGTGTAAACATTAATCTGTATAATTTCAAAGAGGAATTGATTCATTCCCTAAGAAAATAAAATCAAGGAAATTTCTCCATCCATTTTCTGGAATAATGCACCATTTCCAGCAACATCCTGAGAAAGCCAGAATTATGCATCCTGCTGGAACAGATTTCTGGTGTCCTCACTGAAGTTAGTAAATATGCCAGCATGCAGGAATGAACTCCTTATTTCCAGTTAAGCATACAAAATCTGATATGAAGTTAATTCTCTCAACTAATAATCATACTGGCTATAAAGCCAAATACATGCTCTGTTAGGAGCTCATATTTCTTTTGCTGATCCAGTCTAGCAAGCCTTTCTTGTATGGAGGAGGTGCAAATATGTTCTACATTGTACCTTGCACTTTTCTTTGCCTTGCCTCACATATCACTACCTGAAGAACTCCGCAATTCCTTAGTAACCACAAGACATTGTCACCCTTTCTTTTCCTTCTCTCGTTACATTCCATCAGTGACTTTATAATAAAAGACATGCTCACACCCAAATATATAAAACTAGTTATGGATACAGAAAAAATCCTGTTGGTTCTTACACAAACACTTGAAAGGATATTTTAGTGGAGTCAATACTGCTTTACAGAAGGCATAAGAAAATGGAAAATTATCACATCCCAGTCTCAAACCAGAAACAGATCAAGACCTGTTACTTTTTTTTTTTGGGTCAGTAATGGTGGTCTACAAGAGCTAAGCTATGCATCATTCATATAATGAAAAAGGGGTTTTTCAAATTAACATGGTACACAGCTTTTTTGAGATATCACCCTTATATCCTATTAATTTTCCTTTAGCAGTATGAAGTAGTAATCTGGTCTCTAATTAAGAAGTACTCAGCTAAAAAAGGATACACGAAGGAGCCTCAGAAAGAGTCAATAAATATTTTATTTAAAGGAATTACATTTTTATTACCAGAGTTCAAATTTCTACAGAACTGATATATCAAAATGATTTGTAAAATGTGCTGACAAGATATATGCATGCCTGTGCATTCATAATTAGCAGCAGCACTACTCCACCTTATCAGTGAATGCAACAATGAAGTAAAATTTAGAGATTCTCCAAACTACTACCAGGTTGAGGAAGACTTGACTTTTATCCAATAGTAGTCTGAAGTACTGATGTGTACTTTCAAACTATCTGTACTTTTTAACTTAAAATACACATCTATATCTATCCATATTACCTATCTATATATGGTCTAATTGTAAAGATAACTAGCACATTCTCTCAGAGGACTTGAAGGCAGCTAATGTTGGCTGTCAAAGAATGTTAGTGTGAAAAAACATTGGTAGGTTCTGAATTCACTGCTGTGTGCATTTAGTTTGTTTTGCAAACAATGTAATTTTGTTACTTGAAAGAGCACATCTCGTAGTCCATTCTGTCAGTGTTGCTAGTTCCAAAACCAGTATCTGTAATGTCAAGGGAATGAGAAATTTAGGATGCTGAGATCAGTTTCAAATCTAACAAAGTCTAAACTTGATCCTAGCTATCTTTTATAACATAACACAACCTAGGATGGTATCACTTTGTATGTTTTTATGCCCCAGAATAAGCTAAAGTTGGAAGAGACCCACAAATATCATTGAGTCCAACTCTCTGCCCTGGACAGCACCATCCCCAAGAGTTACAACATGTGCCCAAAAGTATTGTCCAAACCCTTCTGTTCATCTCCTCCCCCCAAAATATCCCCACCCCCCAAGAGAGAAAGGCATTGGCTGATGCTGTATCTGCTAGACAGAAAAGTGCACTACCCATCTTCAAATAAATGTAATAATCCTGTAATACCTTTCTCTTTCCTTCTCATCTCTTCGTCTCAAGGATCAAGCACAGTTAAAAAAAACCCAAAACACTTCAAAAAAGGACTTAGACGGTTTGCTCTTTCACAGTTCATCAAACCAATCAAGAACTGAAGATCATGTCCTGTGATTGAAAATAAGATTTTTAACAAGCAGGGAAATGAATAATTAATTTTCCATGTGGTCTTTGGACTGGTGTCCCCTGGTTCTTCTCAAATTCACTACTTCAGAAGAATTACTCAGAATAGATTTCACATGACACAAAGATTCCTTTGTACTTGTCAGAGAGTCAAGGTGGCCTCCCATCAACAATATGGCTTCAGGTTGATTTTCTTTCTCCTTTTCAGAGTCCATTTCCCTCTCCTGAATACTGATTAGGACCAATATCTCCCGTGTTCCTGTGACTTTTAACAGAATCAAACAAATTCAACTTTGTGAAGAAATTGACTGGAAACTGTTTGAGGCAGGACTATGTGAGCTCTCTAAGACTGAAAGGATTTTATACTTCCCCACATGCATTTTCACTGCACTGACCCTCAAAATTGGTATTAATAAGACGCATTTTGCCCTTCCCTGAAACATTTTGTATACTACATTTGTGACAAGAGCAACAAGATATTGATTTTGTATTATAAAACTCTTTTCTTATCATTGCAATATAAGTGGAAAGCAAAGTCAAAATAATAGATCATGAAGCATAAATTACAGATGTGAAATTAAGTACTTTTAAAAAGTGAAGTTCTTGGACATCAAGACATACTGACAATTCAAAATATGCCCTTGACATGTTTCTGTATCATTCCTTTGTGAGCATCAGTTGCTTTTTTCAGAAGGAAATTATACTTTGGCAAGCATTTCTTCTGCTTATTTTTAAAAAGAACTATCTGATACAGATCTTATACTTAATTTTCAGATCATTAACAAGGTCTTCTAGGAAACCCAGAATTACCTGTTTTTTTATCAAATGTGCAGTGTTTTGTGCTAATAGCTGTCAGAATGATAATATTTAGGAGAGGCTGTATTACCTATATTTTCTATTTAGGACACCAGCAAGATTTGGGGTTGGAACACGTGGAGGAAAGGCAGGCTTTTCATTTGTGAACAAAAGCTTTCCAATATTCCCATCATCGGGCCAACACAAAGAGGAAAGGAATACAGATTTTTTTTAATTTTTTTTTTTTACCCTAGGCATTGATTTAAGGGATTTACCTAGCATATCAAAAGAAATCCATGGTAGAAAAGACTTAACTAGGAAAGAACCCATCTCTCCTGAAGAAAGCATTTATGTTTTTTTTAAAAACTGGAAATGCTCTTAACTTTTGAGAAAAGTGAGCTTGCAGAAATCAAAAAGGAGATGACTCTGTATTTAATAGGCACTAGAATGTCTGACTGGGGAAAGAATCAGGAATCTGTTTGTAGAACAAGCATGTTCCTTCCTTACTGAGATCTT
Organism: Rhabdornis inornatus; assembly: GCA_013397075.1. Lineage (NCBI taxonomy): Eukaryota > Metazoa > Chordata > Aves > Passeriformes > Rhabdornithidae > Rhabdornis > Rhabdornis inornatus. Next base: position 50,519 of record VWZS01004866.1, read on the forward strand.
GGTAGTATCAGAGAGAGCTTACCCTGAAAAGCTAGCTATTGAAGGGGAACAAAAACTATTAATGCATAGGAGACTATGTTTCATTGATAATTGTATATATTAGGCAGGATTTCAGAATAATTTTGATTATTAAACAAGTACAATCCACACTACAGCAAGATAATACACATTAATTGAGCCTTTTAAGGATAGCTTGGAGCAAATAACAATATAAAAAAAACCACCTCTACTCCTACACACATTTCATATAAGACCCTGAAATGAAAACAGCTAAGACACATAAGAACAGGTATTCTTTATACTGAAAAGCTGTAGAAATTGATAGCACAGCTTAATACAAAGCTGACTGTTACCAGAAATGACGTAAGATCAGATTCATTCTACAAGGATAAAATTAAGTATAAATATTTTCAGAGATTTTCAATTCTCTGAACAGAAAAGAAAGTTTAATTCTAATAAAGTCAAATTATTACAAGTTATGCTACTAAAGAGAAATTCATACAGGCAATCACTTCTACCTCAAACTCCAATGGTACCTAGGATTAGCAATATGATACTGAATTAAAATATCCTTCACTCTGATAACTCCTATCCATTTCCAGATATATATAGAGTGGAAAAAACTGTTATGGCGGGCACAGAGAAAGTGGGGTATTAGTGCTAGGTTTCCGAAAGACTAACAAAAAGTGTAATTTTGTATTTGTTCTCTGCACAAAAATAAACACTCCCCTCTATCCCCAAGAGAAATTTTGCACTGTCAGCAGTGAAGTGAGAAGCAGGATCTCATGGCTCTCCTTCAGTAAGTCTGTGTTCTTTACTACACACTAGATTTTCCTAAAACCAAAAAAACACAACAACCCAAACAAACAAACAAATCCCCAAAAACCACTCCCCCAAAAAACCCAAACACCAAAACCCCCCAAAGAAAACAAAACAAAAAACAACAAAACCAAAACAAAATAAAT
>VWZS01004866.1:51531-106200 GCA_013397075.1 Rhabdornis inornatus
AAAAACAACAACAAAAAAAAAACCCACCCAAAAAAACAAACCAAAAAAGCCCCCAAAAAACCAAAGCAAACATAAAAAAACCCCAAACAAACAAAACACCACCACCAACAAAAAAGGCCTACTAAGACAAACATTAAAATAAAAGTCCATGGTTTTCAAAATACCATCTATATAAAATATACACAGAGGTGTATGGGCATTTATTTCTTCCATAGCACTTTTTGAGAAGGTGATCGAAAGAAATCAATGCAGTTTTGAAATTCACATGAACTGTTACTATGTAACAATACAAAATAAACTGTGTGGCATCTTACACACAGCTTCAACTAGCCCATCTGCGTGGGAGCACGTGTCAGCCTTTGAAATGGCATTGGTTAGTGTTTTTTCCTCTAGTACCTAAAGGACTAGAGACCTATTTTTACATCAGTAAATTCAGTGGGGGCTTACTTACTGATACAAAAAACTCAACTTGGGACACTAGCAAGCACGCTGTAGGCTACAGTGTGGCTCTAGGCAGAGTTGCGAGACACAGATAGCATTTTAGCTACTGCTCTTACTAGTCAAAAAATATTTATATCAGGAGACATCCTAGCCCAGAAAGGCACATCAATATCAATTGCTCTCTCCTGCTTTCATTTTCTTCAGGGTAGACTTTGTTGTTTTAGAAAGGACTTGTGGTAATTTACCATTCATTCCATCCAACCTCAAGTCAATCTGGCCAGGAAGCAGGACAAGAGGCAGAAAAAAATAAATATTAAAAAAGGGCCCAGGTTGGAAGAATTCAAATTATGGTGTGATGTGGTGTGTTGAGGCATTGGCTACATGAGGACTTGGGAAGTTGATATGAAACTGTTGTGGAGAAAGACTGCAGGAGCCACATTATGGCTGGATGTATGGATGTGAATGTTGGGTAAACTCAGACTCTGGCCCCTGTATTTCATGTCTCTGGAGATATCTCATGCTCTGAAGAAACGTAACAACTACTCTGCTATTTTGTTTTCTTAGATATTTTTCTTATTTTCCTCCAGAGGAAAGTTAATTACATCCAAATGTACTATCACATAAAATTACCCAAATTAAATAATTCAACGACTGAGGAAAAAATTATCTAACCATAATGCAAATGGAAGAAACTCTGCTCTTGAGCCAAGCAAGAAGGTTTTGTCTCATCTGCATGTTGATATCTAAAATTACCCCAAAATCACTCATCCTAAAGTAAAGTGTACTGGCTAAGGAGTGATGTGAGATGATCCTCATCTGGACCATCAAAGCCAGAGTCATGGGCTCACACCCTAGGAGAAAGAATGCAGGCAGTGCTATGCTGCTCCATTACAGAGAATGGAATACTACTTTAAGTGAAAGGCAATGTTAATTTTGCTGCAAGCAGAACATAAAGTCGGCATGAAGCAACAGCTCATATAGCTGTGAGGAGCTGGCCTTCAGTCAGGCTCTGCCTTGTGTCAAGGTGTGTCTCTATCCTGGTGTTATTCTGTGTCATCCTCCTCCGTGCAGCCTTCACCTCTTGTTTCTGAGGCTGTGGAACAGAGAGTTCAGCATAAGGATTATCAAGGTATAGATCACAGTGGCCACTTTGTTTTCATCCACTGAGAAACAGGATCTGGGATGCACATAAATAAGTACAATAGTCCTGAAGAACAGGCTGATCATGGTCACGTGGGAAGAACATGTGCTGGAAGCTTTCAGCCAGCCATCAACAGAGACGACAGCAAGGTTGATTATCAGCAGTTGATGACTATAAGTTTAGGAGATGACAATGATGGTGCTTCAGACGCCAAGCACAAAGGACAGGCTGAAAAGCACTAGCTTGCTACTGAGACCCTAAGCAGGAGCAAAAGATCCCTGTGGGGATACTACAGAAGAAGTGGCAGACAGATCATGCTGGTAGCATGCTCCCCAGCACTGCTCATACCCATGCACACAGGGTTCCACTGGAAGCAGAGTCTCTTACTGCCACTCCTAGGGCTCTCTAATCTTGCTGTTCCTCGGAATGCTCCTGCCTGCATCACCAGTGCCCACAAACAGCAGAAGTGGTTAATGATTACTTTGAGAAGATTGAAGATTCTGCTTGAAAATAGCTTTTGAAATCAAACACTGAATTCACTATTTGGCACTTAGGTTTTGTACCTAACAAACACTAAGTTGGAAAATAGTAACTGCACTTCTCTGAACATGCAATTTTTCTTCAAAGTAACTTAAAAATGCCACAGTTGTTTTCACTGCTATTAATGTGAATCACTCTTTAGTGCTTCCAAGAAACTGACATTGTTTTATGTCCGTTGCTCAATGTTCTTTCCATCATTGTGAAGAGATGGGTAATCACTAAATAGTCAGAGGTTGCATCAGGGTCAGGGTCTTTGAGCAACCTGGTCTAGCGGGAGGTGTCCCTGCCATGGCTAGGGGTTGAAACTAGATGATCTTAAAGGTTCTTCCTAATCCAAGCTGTTCTATGACTGAAAGCTTTTTGAAGAGTAATATGAGTAGTAACAACCTGGGTAAGAGAAGAACCTCCATCACAATTTTCTAACATCTATTTTCCAACAGGTAAGTAATAGGATATACACTGTCTGCTATTATGCCATGGTCAGTTGAGCACCCCACTAAAAAGCACAGGGTAACTGTGAATTCATACAGCCAACAGTAGGTTTTCACGAAATAAATTTAGTTCACGTTTGTATTTTTTCAGAAGATGGCAAATAATATCTTCTGCTGAAAAACAGAAGCAGAATATAAATATCTATGTTCAAGATTTATTCTTAAATATGCTTTTTAAAATTCCTTATATGGTTTTCTTATATTTTATGTGTACATTAATAAAATGTAATTATAGTCTGGGAGATGTATAGAGTTATTCTGACAGATCACAGATAGGGTTAGGCAATCCCAGTCTGATCTGGAGTCAGTACCAGCAAGAAATGCAAAGGGCAATAAGAAAGGATTCTAGAAATATATAAGCAGCCAAAGGAAAGGCATGGAAAAGACTGAGATACTCAAAGTCTTATCAGCCTGTCTCTATCATCTTTCATGAATCCTAGGCCCCAGAGACCAGAGGGAAAAAGTATGGAACATTCTGTGAATGTAATTTATGCCCAGAGAAACATATCCTAAAGCATTATGTGAGGAGAAGTCTTTTGAAAAACTCAAAACCACTTTGTTTTCACTCCAGGGATTTTGAAAGACTGACATCTAATGCCTCCCTTGTAACTTAATCATTAAATCAATTAATTTAGAAGTTTATTTGTTGCATTAATCTTCACTAGTCAGGAAAATAATCCTGTTTGTCAGTAGGAAAAATATCTATAAAGTTCTCTAGGTGTAAATCAGAGGTTAAAAAATGGATGCATTTTATTAGAATGTTTTGTATTTAACTTAAGTAATTTTGAAATGGAGAAAACAGAAATATGAGTGATTCTGACACAACTACTGTACCCACTCAGTGCCATTGAAAAGCAGATTCAGAATGCTTAGGGAACTTCTCCACAGAGCTTAGTTAAGAGACCTCTGTAAGACACTGTGGTGGGACACGTACTGAGGGAAGTTCCAAAAAGCAGCAACACTAAAAAAGGGTTAGAGATTTTGTGTATAATGAAAACATCTATAGATGTGAGTTAAGATATATATACCAATCATTAGAGAAAGCTCCTTGAAAGTGAACGTTATGTCCTTGAAAAGATAGTTATGCAATTTCCAATATCAAATGAAATAATTTTCTCTGAAACAGTTATTACTCCTATTCTAAGCAAAGAAGGATAGTCCTACACTAATCATGGCTTATTCCCCTAATTGATAGGATTCATCTGTACTTACAGCTACAAGAGGGAAATAGCTTGTCTGGTGCAGAGAACAGAACTATAACTATGGATTTATCGATTTATGTAACTGAAAAGGATTATAAGTGCCAATATAACATAATGGTAGCAGCTGCACCTTTTCTTCCAGTATCAGTCCTCTAAGTTATCATACAACTATATAATACACTAATGCAAAATAACACCTGTGAGGGCTTTGTTAGCTTTAACAGTTAGTATTTACATTTACACTTGCACTTAGAGATGCCCCATCTGAAGTATAAAGGAAAGACCTAAAGTTAGAAGCTTACACATACCATTTCCCTCAAGAATTCCTACACCAACAATGTTGAAAATGAAACATGGGTAAGTGCATATTAAACATTTCTTTTTTACTTTCCCCTTTATTTCTTCAGATGGAATCAGACACAATAGCCAGAGCCTATTCAAACACATTCTACTGAAGGGAATCCAGCAAGCTACATTTCTTAGCTGCAATATCAAAACACTTTGTGGAGGGTAATCAAGCAGCAAGTTATTGCAGGGCACTGGCAGGATGGGCTGGAATTTCTGGTTCTTTCTGAAGAAGGGAGTCATGCAAAGGAAAAAGAAGCTAGGACTCAGCTGAAAAGTATTTGGGCAATTTTGATTCACAGAAACATTCAAAAGCATTATTTTCATTCTATGGCGGCATGAATAGTAATGGCAAGACTTTGCATGTTAACATGGATACATTCACTGTCCTTAGGCAGGCAGACAGAAGTCAAAGCCTGGGGGAGCTTGAACTCTTGCCTCCCACATCCTTCTCAATGTCTGGTTTTGAAAGGGTAATGGGAGGGATCCCTTACAGGAAAACACTAATTTACTAGACCATGCAAATCATGTTTGAAAAAGAAAAATGCCCGAAGTTGTAATTTAAGTTCATAAATGAAGAATGAAGTAACTACCATAGAAAATTAAAGATTACTTGCATCTAATCACAGTAAATATATTTAAGTAGCTTCTATAGGAACATATGACCAGCTTTATCTAATAGTGGAGAAGCGTTAATAAAACAGAATGGATATTTTTTCCTCTTGAAGTGTGCTGTAAATAAGCAGCAGCATTCCCACAGCTGAGAGGAGAATTGAGCATGAATTATTTATACTGCCTGGAATAGATTTAGATTCTTTCCGACATTCTGTGAGTTTTGTAGTCAAGATGAAATCTTTCAATAATTCAAATATCATCAGAAAAGAATAAGAAGTCATGTTTGGAAACATCATAGTAAATAAGTTTGAAGTGTTGAAAATATACAGTGCAAGGACAAAATAAAGTTATTGTTTAGATGGCATTTGAATTAAATTGTTTATATTATTAGGTTGACTATGAGCTACAAAATAAGGGATTTTAAAATGATGTTGTCCTGTGGAGGAGTGTGATGAGCTCACAGCATTTATGAGTGTCAGATAGAGATGTCCTGAATGTAAATGTTAATACTGAGAGAATAAAAGCAACTAACATCACTGAATTTGTGCAGATCACTTTTTAAATTCTAATTCTAACCAGTTCAAGAGACTTTTTTTTGAAGTTAGATGTTGTTTTTCAAAGCTCAGAAAGGTTAGCTATTAAATAGTAAAATCTGAGTACATGAAATTATTTACTGATTTTATCCAGTAAGTAGAATTTTTTTTTTCCTAACATGGTAACTCCTGATCATACTTTCCTGTTTCCAGTAATCTTCCTTCATCAAGTATGACTTTGAGGTAGAAGTGTACCATATTTTCCTTAACAGGAGTTGAAGCTACCTTAGGTGTTCTTACTCTCTAAAGATGATTCATGTCTCAGGAAAGGTGAAGCAAGAGGCCTCTAAATAACGAAGATGACAACCCATTGATGAAGCAGATAAAAATGTCCTCTGTCCAGTATTGCCTAGGACCCTTTCTCCCAGTTCTGTTTTCTAGTGTTGATACTTCCAGTGGCTGTCATGGTTGAATTCCGAGTCCTCTTCAATCCTTATAAAAATTTCATTTCTTCTGCCCTGTAGCAGCTTGGCTCTTGGTCTGCCCAGAAGCCTGTTTCTCTGTCTGCACTGCTCCTGTGGTTGACTGTTTGCTCTATCCTCCTCTACATGCTTCAATCCACACTTTGGGAATTTCCCAATCAGTACTGACAGCCAAGAGCCTCCTTCTAAAAGGCCCAGAGTCAAAGTAGGAGAAAAGCAAAAGCAGCCTCATTCATTCTAAAAGGTACAGTTACTATTTTTCAAAAATAGCAACAAAAACCCATGCAGTAGCCCACTGTCAAGGTGACAAGTCATCCATTTGCTACACATGCACTGTTATTAATCACATTTAATGACAGTTGACCTTTACATATTCCTGTAGCATATATATATATAGCAATAGGAACTTTGGAAAGAACCAAATTGCACTGGTCCACAGAACAATGAATAGTCCAACAAGGCATCACTCTCCATCCTCCCCTTCCAGTTAGCAGGACTGGGGTCTTTGTGATGGATCCAGGATAGATCACTGCTGAAATGATGGTTAAGATCATATTTTATACTTGCAGAACAGAATAGGGAAGTTTGTCTCTTTATATTTGATCCATTTATACTTAAATTATACCCTTGTTTCCTTCACTCTTGTACTTCATTTAGGTGGCTGATGACATAAAAATCTTCCAGTCTCAATGGTAACACAGTACTTCCAAGCGGCAGACACAGAATGGGCACACTACAGTGGTGGTTTTCACCTCTGCCTCAAGCATCATAACAGGAGTGAACATCTGCTGGTTCCAAAAATAGCAACTCTTATAAGCCCCTGTCTCTCACAAGACTAGAAAATGTCTAAAAGGTTTTTAGAGAGATTCGGCTGACAGCACCAGTCACAGCAGAGTGTTTTATCTCATCAGAGACCCTTGATTTCTGTTCTGCTATACTGGTAAGAAGTGGGAGGAGAATCTGGTTCAAAACTAGCCTGCCAACAGAACTGCTAGAACTGCCTCCAAGCAATGAGTTACACACACAAACACACACACATTTTCACAAATAAGGGCTAGAAAACACAGTGCATTCCTCACCTAAACTGTTAGTCATGTCCATTTCTACCTCAGCTGAGAATATGCTAAAGCATATTACTAAAGTAAATCCTGAGCCAAAGGACTCTGAGTGCAACACAGAGCTGAATGCACAGGGAAGGGAACTAAACTGTCACATTGAAACGCAGGCATCTCCAGTGTCAGATGTGTTTTCTTTGGCTAATCTTTCTGTCCTTGCACACCAAGGTCCCTTGAGTTTCACGCGTTGGGTTTTTTTCCAGTCTATTTTTTCCTCCAAAAATAAACTGGTTACCACTGATGTAACTGCAATAAGACCAAACTCTACAAACCATGTAGCAATTTCAACCCAATAGTTTTTTTCTTAACTGAGTAAAAGTAAACTGAAATACATTAAAATAAATTATCACACAGTCCCCAGGTATAGGGAGTGCTAAATGGGAACATTAACTGAATACTGACAGCTTGAAAAACATTCATTACATGGTATCACAACAGTTCTGGAGCACAGTAGTGGAAAGATACACACTAATAATATCCCAAGGTCCTTGTAACCTCCTGCTGGTACAGGGCAGATTTCATCAACAGATGAGGAGAGCAGTTATCAGGAGACTATGCCTTAATACAGAAATAACAGAGAAACACTTCTATTTTTCTTCAGGAAAAATTTGGAGCAAAGAAAGTCTGATGCAAAAGAGAAATTACAGAAAGGGTACAACCAGTCCAACATAGACGAAAAAGTGACATCTCAAGTCTTGCCAGAGACAGCAGTTTCTGTCAACACCTAAACTTTCTTGAGAAAAGTAACGCAATCTGAGCAATGTGTGCAGTGTGTCTCTTTCTGTCTGCTCACATGTTGATATATGCCACAGCTCTAAAGTTATACACTTCAGTATGGTCAGGTACTTAAATGCATCTTCCTTCATCAGGAAACCATCAGGATTTTGCTTAAAATATAAGGCCCACAAGAATATACCACACAACATTCTTTTAAGACAACCGCCAATTTTGATTTTTGCCAAGTCTAAAATTTTTAAGCCTCATCACCTCCTCTGGCTGACCTGAGTTTCAGGTTCTTTCTACTTTTATGTTGGACTGTGGTCCTAAAAATGTTTTTCTAACCTAAATGATTCTATTTTTTTTTTGCCAAAATCCTAAATTTTACTGTTATAAAGTAATTTTTCCTCAAGGAAACAGATTTAGAAAAAAACCAAAGAAATAAACAATAAAACCCAAATGTTATCTGAATATTTTTTAACTAGGCACACCTCTGTAAATATAAACTTTGAAGACAAAGTATTTTATGTTTGACTCTTGTGTTTCTTAAAAAAAAATGTTGGTGTACAATTTATTTGTGATTCCTTTCATTATTTCTGTGTGCCTAAGATATTTACAGAAAGGACAGAGACATGATCACCCCAAAAATAACTTGGATAACTGTTAAGTGGGTAAAAGGCTTCTAGAATTAAATTTATTTTTGCATTAGAAATGCTTCTCTCCTTTATAATAAATTAATGCAATTACTTTCAGGCCCAATTTCATAAAAGGATGGGCACCATTTAATCCATTTTCATTTCCGCTAAAGAATGACAGTAGAAAGGAAGTGGGGGAACGACAAAACCGTGTAATAGAAGGTAACAACAAAGACCAAGGCTGAGAGGTTGGGTTTGAAGGGAACTTCAAAATATTGAAATACACAGTAAAAATCCTATTGTTACAAGTGCAAACATAAGCATTTCTGCAGCCCTCACTGTAAGTACATTCCTTACATTGATCAAGAATATTAATCCTTTTGTCAAGAGCCTTTCTGAGGTTCTTTAGGCAGTTATTTAATTTTCATCAAATTTTGCTATGAGATGCAATTCTGTATTTCTTATTTTTGTAGTTCTTACTTCTGTTCTGTTGGATACTAGCAGAGAAAAAAGTCCTTTTCGTTAGAAGCTTATTCTTTACCTGGAGCCATAATACTTCCACAGAAAAACAACAATGATGTCACAGAGGCAAATCAAAAGAGGTTATTCTGTTTAAAAACTGGTGATTACAGGGTTGTTCTAAAAGTGAGAAACTGGAGGTACCTCAATTATTGTTTCAGAATGGAGTTTCCCATGTCCTAATTTTCTTTAAAAGAAAAGACAGATTGGAATGTTAGAATTCTTTCCTTTGCTCTGTATACACACCTCACCTATAGTGTACTGCATAACCTCTGTAATGCCTACAGATTTATGAGGCAGGGAAACCCACCAACTCGTTTTTATCCATGTTACTGAAAATAGCTCCTGAATACAACTTCAACACCTTCCTGTAACAGGAGCACAGACTAAACAGCTATTGACCATTTCTTCAAGGTTACTCAGGAGAAACAACAAAATGGTGAGTAAAGAGCAACATACTATCACTGCCACATAAATTAGACCAAATACTGAGACTAAACAGTATAATCATGACAAATAACAAAGGAAATCACAGGGACAGAGAAAAGAATATTGCTGGACTTTTGAAATTCCATTGATTTAGAACTATTTTTCATAAGCCAGTGTTCATGAAATAACTCTTAGAATAGGGAGGAATAATGTTTGAAGTCAGATTGTTTTACAATTACTTTTTTAGCCTCTCCAAAGTAACAGAGAACAGTTGCAATAGCCATGTTTAAGAGGGCTAAGACAAGAGCTAGTGAAAAAAAGAAAGGGAAACTATTGAAAACTGCTACATCAATAAAATTGTAAAGACAGGTTTCTAGAACAAAGAATGCTGAAAGAAGCATGCATACAACTTCCACAGCACAAGGGATTTCATCTAGGTCAGAATAAGAAAGCAAACTTCGAGATATAAACAGACACCTCAGAATCACTAAGGTTCAAATTATAATCTGTACTTAGTTCGACAAAAGTAGCATTGTGAGGCTCTAAAGAATTCATTTTATGAACAAAACCTGGAGATCAAGTCACGTTTTTAATCTTAGTACATCAATTCCACCACAACAGCAGGCTAATAAAGGCACCTTGAATATATAAAACAAAACACTTTGGCAAGTATGGCAAAAATTCAAAACTAAGCTTATTTTAGAGTCTATTCATATGCTTAAATCAAAGATGTGTCTTGGCATAGTAATAAACTCAGAAAAAATCATATCCAGAGAGTGCTGGAATATTCAAATTAGTCTATCCCTATGGCTATCTGCAAAGATTCAGAGCAAAGAGAATCGTGGCAGGAAAATCTTACGGAGAATTGCATCATCTCTTCTGAATGATTCTTAGTCTTTTTGAAGTATTTCCAGATTGTGCTCCACCCTGTCTCTTTCTCTTCTCCACATTTTTTACAACAAGCCATTAGGCAAAAAAACCCAGCAACAACAAGAAAAACCACCCCTCCCCCCCCCAAAAAAACAAAAAAAAAAAANTTAATCAAGATTTGGAAGTTGTCTTGGTTGAGAGAAGGTGTGGAGCTGAGCACTGTGTGGACATGGCCAAGTTTTTGTTCTACACCATGCACCTTATCATCAGGAAGGGATGGTTTCAGGAGGAAAAGCTGGCTGTCACTCTAGAATTATGAGATCTTATTTGGAGTTTAGTTTCTGGCTGATGTTAAAACCAGCACAGAAGTCAATCTCTTCTTTCCCCTGGGGCCAATATACTTAAAATATAACAATTTACTTTTCTAGTGACTCAGCCTTAATAAGAAAAATAACAATCAAACCACAAATTTAAAGCATTAGGTACCTCTGAGCCTCTTCTCCAACACCACCAAGCTATATTCAGCCTTCTTATGTGAATGGTAACAGTCTCTACATCATCCAGATATGGTCTGCATCTTCTTTCTGACAAGAATGCAGAATACAGTACAATACCTTATCTTTATGGACAGCTATGTCTGTATATAAGGGGAAAATATAGTAAGCAGTAACATAAAAGGCTTATGAAAATATCACGTTACAGTGCTTCTTATTGTACTGCAAGTTGTGAGAAGTGGATAAACAAGGGCTAAATGGGATCCAATCCCATTTCCTACACTGCAGGGAAGTTTGCAGGCAGCATAAGATAAATTGCCCTAGTCATAGGTCAACTTTAATGTTTATAGAGCACTTTCCTTGTGAATGATCACAGAGTGAATCATGAATGTTATAAACAAATTACATTAACATGCACAGTGGCTTGCACTTGACAGAAACACCAATAAAATGAATTCAGTATGCAAGTAATACATACAGTTTCTTGGCTAAATAAGAATTTTGCTTTCATAGACTGAAAAATTACTTTACAAAATCATAAATGGCCAAAATTTTATCATTCTCTACCATCTCAAACAGAGGTTAGTATCAATCCAAAATCCCTGGCTCCTGGCCAAGAGTCATTATCTCTTTCCTTCCTAGCCTTCAGCAGAAGTTTGCTGTCCACTTTAACCACCAGATATAAACCTTGAATTACTACTGTTCTTTAAACACCCTGGTTATTCATACTAGAATTTTCAGCTAGTTACTACTACCAAGTTGGGTTTTTGTGTTTTGCTGTTTCATTTGTTGTGTTGTGGTGTGTTATGTGTGTGTCCCCTCTCCCAGTTTCACAAACTTCTACCATAGAACTATCACAGAGATACATCAGACAATATTGATTTGGGTGCGTGGGGGGTGGTGGGGTGCATGATACACTGTAAGGAACTTTTCTCCCCCACACTGTTGGGAGAAATGCATTTGCTTTCTATCCCCTCTCTCCTGAAAATAAATTTTATAAACCTAGAATCATTTTACTGGATTCTGACCAAGAAGCAACTGTAGGTTGTTTACTAAACCTGGTTTAGCGTGCTCCCATGTAAATTCCCACCATCTTCTTTCATGCATTCCAGGAAACCCAGCCATGAGAATTGAAGCCATATTCTGACTCATCCAATTTCCTGAAGGGTAGGTTTCTCACTGAGTCAGTCTGTATTTTCAAGCACAGACCCCCAAACCTGGCGAGCGATTCAAGCTAATGGGTGTTATATTTCCATAGTCCTCATACACTCAGTGCCTTTATGTCCAGCTACACCTGTTACCCTTTTCACATCCCTAGTAATGCTCTGTTCCAAGAGCCTTTGCAGACTAGCTGACCATATACAGATGTGTCCAAGTTCATTAATGAAATTCTACATTTCATAAAAGCAGCTTTATTTCATGTTGCAGCTTGGATACCACATTCTCATTGAAACAGATTTCTGTTACTGAGAGAGAGATCACTGCCACAGGAGCACTTTGTTAGGAGAATTCCTGTGGAAGAATTAAGTTTGGACTTTAAATAATGTAATTTCCAGCACAATTCCTGATTTTAGTGCAACCACACAACAGAAGAGAAAACCAGAGTTTCAAATGTTCTCCTATGCCATTCCTCTCAGATGTATAAAGGACACGCTCTTCTTCAACAGCCTTTAATTTATACTAAGACAGTGTTAAATGCCTTTCTACAAAACAGACACAAGTTAGTTTTAGAAGATTTTTGTCAGTTGTAGTGCTTTGAGCCTATTCTTGCTTAGAGATATAAAAAAAAAATTAAAAACCAGGGACAAAAGAAAGAGAGGAGAAAAAAGGTTGTTTCCATTCCTGCTTTTCACTATAAAATTTCAGACATTCATTTCAAGTTATAGATAATTTAAAAGAAGTAAATTTTGGAATAATATTACTGCTTTCCTATGGAAGTTTTGGCTCTTATATACTATAACATAAGCATCTTACTTAACATTCCCATATTCCTGGCCATTCAGAGTTCTCTCATATTCTGAATACAAGATTCAGTGCTTTTTCTTTTATTTTCCCCACCATTTCTGCTTCACAGATCTGGTTGCCTTAAAATCACCAACATTAGTCTAAAAGAGCAATATGGAATGTCAGAGATAAGAGAGAAAGTTGATACAAAACTCTCTGCATTTGTATTCCTCTGCCTGCACTGCACACTGCATTAAGTTTTCATCCATATGAACACAGCATTGAAGCACTTTACAAAAACATGACAAAAATAAAAGGAGAACTGATCAGTGCACATGAAATATTTTGAATTACTACTATCTTAAATTGTTATTTCTCTGTAGAAAAAAACCCAACACTCTCCTTGTTAGCACAAAACAAAAACAAGCAAACAAAACAGCCTGTGTACCCTTAATGCATAATACCTATGCTATTACTATAAGTAATACTGATAGTCCAAGCAAAATTGTTTCTTAAAATTTCCAGTGCAAATAAGTTCACTCAACATCTGCTATCATATTTGCATCATCCAAAAAACCAGAACTGATACTAATTTGAAACACACTGAAATATGCATAGCTCAAAGCAGCTCTGGGTGTTATAGGTATTTGACTTTCTGATTGCTCAGAAAAAAAGTAAAAAATGTTTTTCCATCTCTCAAATGATACACAAACACTTCTGGGTTTGTTTTGCTAGGTAGTATCACTCACAATAAAGAAACCTTTCCTAATTAACGTATCTGGAGATTATACTTCTCCAGAACACCAATGAATTTTACTATAAAGTAATGCCAACAGCAGCATTTTCTGATTTTTAAAACATTTTAACTGCAATAGCATGCTTATATCATTGCATATTACCTCTCCTCGCAGTTTCAGGTGCATAAAACATATAGAAAAATCAATTTTAGAAACCCAAAATGAACCTCCACAAAAAATCTGAAAACAAATATATCTATGCCCAATCTGAAATTAATCACTTTTGCTTGTCATGAGAAAATAATCTGGTAGTACAGTCACTAGGAAAAAAAAAATCAAAACCATAACTACATTACCTAACATTACACATCCAGCAAGAAAATTAAGTGATGCAAAGTCAACAGTGGAAGATCAATTATCAGGGCAGAACACATGCAGGATAGGAACAGAATCTAGATTCAAGAACAACTTATAGTCAGCAAAAGGAACACATTCAAAGTAGCAATTAAATCCATAGCCAACAGAAGCACTCTTAAAACCCTCAGTCACTACTTAGCCAAACTGCACTACATGCTTCCCTACTAAAATATGTTCCCATCCTTGAAGAGAAACACTGAACTCAAAATTTGTGTTCATTTTAATGCAGACTAGAAAAGTAATCCCTAAAACTAATGCTAATCAAGTATATACTTTTTTGACTTCTTTGATACCCATAAAAACAAAGTTAAGTGGTCAGCAGGCCCTATGAAAGCATTCCAAAAAGCAATGAGCTTTTAGACAATGAAAATATAAAAATAAAATACACAAGCACTCACTAAATCAACATAAGATAATGCAAAAGCTAAGAAAACACAAACCCCACAGCAACATGGCTACAAGTACAGAAACATATATTAAACAAGCAGTAGAGCCCTCTTGCTTCTATTTTTTACAGTTCTTAACCATTTTGAAGGTGCAGTCCAAATTCTCATGAGCATTTAGCTCTGGTTTCTTCTGCGAGCCACAAAGGCACTCCTGCTAGATGTGGAACACTTTTTAGTTTCCAATCTATTTTTCGCTTCCTTTAAAGTAAAAAAAAAATCTTATTTTTAAGAGATTTATTGATGAATTAGTTACTCAAAACCCTGAACTTGAAATAGTAAAAAAAAAAACAAACACAAAAACCCCCACCAAACAAACAAAAAAAATGTAAGAAGCATAACAACATCCTACTAGGTAAAAGAAAATAATCTGTCCTTTTACATCCCTAGGTCTTATCCTACAAAAAAGGCAGAAGGCTAAAGGAAATCATCAGTTTTTAAATCCCTAATTTACATTGGTACATGAACCTAATTAAGTTCAAACACAAAATAATTTCTGTAAGAAAAAGACAATTTAAGCAGTGGGGAACTGAAAAAATGCTCTGTAACTTCTCAAATGTTTTATGGTTGCTCTAACAGTGCTAAGCATTACTTGACTCCTGACAGCTGAAAGTCATCTGAGGTTATCAGGACAGCTGGTCAGCAGGGAGGATACTCAGCTGGTGGCAGCAATCCAGAGATCAATGGATCACTCTTTTAAGATCCAAAGAATTGCTTCGTAACACCACCAATCTGGCAGATTAAAGGCCCCAAATGTTTATTTGTTTAATTTTAACAAGGGTCCAGAAACAGATGTATACTGGCTTTTCTTAAGTATTTTAGGACACTTCTGTAAAAGTTGAATTTATTCATAGTTAGGCCAATCGCCTTTTGTTCTTTTGTAGATAATCAAAGGGAATCGAGATCTTAAAGTGAAATACAGTAAAACAGGGTAGGCAATCGTAGTGGTTTTGGTTCGCCAATTTGAGGGTTCCCAGCCAAGGCACCAATTAATATAGTAGGTCTAGTGCTGGCCAAATTGCCAGTGCACCCACTAGAATTACTTACTCATTTCCTGCTGTGAGATAGGATTAGGAGGAAGGCAAAGCAGGCTCAAATTTTGAAGGGTATAAAGAAAACTTTATTTTAACAGAATTAAAAGAAAAATAAGAAAACCAGAATAAACATTCAGAACACTTCTCCTTCCCCCCACACCCTCTTTTCTTTCCCACTGACAACATAAAGAGACAAAAACTGTGACTTTCAGTCAATTTATCACCTCTAAAACAATCTTCCTTCAGTTCCCTTAGGGAGAGAAGCCTCTCATGCTATGGAGACTTCTCCGTAAGAAACAATTTTTTCGTGGCTTCAGCATCACAGCGAATCAATCGCCTGGGAAAGGAAAATTTGTTTGCGTTAAAGTCCCTCCCCTTGACTTACAGCTTTCCCCACAACTGTTTTCAAGGGCTCAATCTTTGGCTAATGGATGGCTAATTTTAGGTATGAGATGTTCAAAAGCAACGGCTCTCTTCATCTATCTCTGAGATTATCTTCATCTCTGGGAACAGAGGTCTTCATCACTCTTGTCTCTCTCTGTTCAAACTTCTCATGAGATCACAGCTACTTCAACATTTGCTTGCTTCAGCATGGGTTGCTTTTGCTCACGTCTACAATTTGAACGCTCCATCCCCGCATGGTTTTTCATGAATTACAGGGATATTTCAGTGCAGCATAGTCCATCACTATGGCTCCACGGAAGAATTCCAGCCCAAGACAAAGGCACCTCCTTATTCTCCTCCCATCTGGGATTTGACTCCTTTACTCACCTTCATGTCTCATGTTGCTCTCTCTATGGATCTTCATTCTTTCCTTCTTTTCCCCACTTGAGAGAGGGTTGATGTTTGCAGGTTTCATGTGTGCACTAAAAGAGTTAATATCTCACCCGGGCCTGTGGATGGTTATGGGATCCATGCTGGGCAGTGGCTGGAGCAGTTGTGGTGCAGTATTTCAGGCCGGGCTGGGGGGACTGTGCCAGGATCTCAGGGGCCCGGGCCAGAATGACGGCAGCCGCTGTGGCCACGTGGTTGGTCTCCAGCCCCAGCTGTGTTCGATTCCAGCTGCGGGGCCACTCTCTGCATGGGCTGCAGAGCCACCCCTGCTCTCAGCCACATGATCTCCCACAACACTGGGACAGCCCCTCGGCAAGATGACTCAGGAGCTTGCTGCCGGAGCTGTTTACAGTGGAGGATTCTTTGGCAGTCACGCTGGGGTGGGAGGTGAGGCCAGGATCTCAGCAGCCAGGCTAGGACTCAGCACCCAGTGGCTTCCCCTCCACCTGGCTGGCAGCCACTGGTGCCCAGCCTCCCAGGCCACGTGGGCCACGGCGGTGCAGGGCCTGTCCCGGCCGTGTCTAGTTACCTGTTCAAGGCTGGAAACAAGAGACAGGCTCCCGGGGTTTGTTTGTTTTTTACATGTGTCTTCACTGAGGCATGTCTAGCTTTCCTAATGGTTTAACAACGTGCCAATTCTCAGAGGTAGCCAGCTATTGGTTTTGGCAGGCACAGAGGAAGCTGCTAGCAGCTCATCAGAGAGAATCACTTCCATAACTGATGGATTTTTCTCTTTAACTAAAAACCAAGCTATGTCAAACCACGACAGTGATGTATGTACTTTATCACTATGAAATAGATTGCTAAACTGCTGCAATTCTATTCTCCAAGCATTTCAGACTAACAGCAAAGAAATCAGATGTGTTATCTATTTAGGGTTTCTGGAATCCACTTTCCAATATGGTATCTGAAAACTAGAATACTAAAAGTAGTATTGATCATTATTGCCCTCAATAACCATATTCTGAATTTCCCATATAGCTCAGTGGGTGGGGTTTTAAGGCCTTTTTTCTCTACTGTCAATGTCACAGGTATACCCTGTAAACAGTGGGCTATTGCTAAAAACACCATTATCAGAAGGACTTTATGTAGTATGATAAGTATGATATTAATATTTTTTCTATATGTATATAGCCATCAAACCACAATGACAACAGAACACAAATGTATGAGGATATTCATGAATTATAGCTTCATTTAAAAATCCCCATTGTTCCTACAGAAATCAGTATATCCAAGCATCTGAAAAAAAAATAAGGCTTTAAAAAGCAGACTGAGCAAAAACAACTTTTTTTTTTTTTTAGGTAAGAATTAATTTTAATCTGCAGGATCATTCTAACAAAGATTGGTGACTTTTAGCAAGTCATCTATGCAGGTTCAGCAAGCCAATATAGCTTATTGACTAAGAATCAGCTCATGAATATAGTCAAAGCTTTCCTGTAAAAGTGTGATATGATAGCAAAACAGCCAATGATTTTAGTCATGGGCAAATGACAAATGATAGCATAGGAAATAGTCAAACCTGATAGTTAAATGGGATAAAAAGCATCGTTGATGCCAACTGCATACCTGAAGAGATGCTTACCTGACAGTCGGTGCCATTCACTGCTGCATGTAAAAAAAGCAAGATCTATCAACAGCATTACACTCCTTTTCCCTAGAAGAATTCCCTGAATAATGATTCCTTTGGATGGCCAAACTTATCCGAACTTATTGTTAAGCAGAAAGAAATTCACATGGAACTCACTGGGGAAGTAGTTTGGTTCAAACCACCTCACAGGAAAAGCATGCATTTCTACACACTGAAAAGTATGACAAAGGGAATTCAAGTCTTGAGGGACACAGTAATAGTTGCTCTTTTCTAATATGGCTGGAAACATAGAAGAATTATGCCTGTTAGCTTTATAAAGAATAAACTTCATCGCTCCAGGACCGGAAATAGACCATATAATAGATAATGTTTGTATTACAGTGAATAGAACATTTGTCTTAATAAAATAGAGGCACACAACTGAGATGTTTTGACTCTGGTACATATTTAAATAAAGGTTGTCCTCACTTTTGTGTGCAAAACCAATTTTCACAGCAAAATAAAATGTCCTATGGATAAACAACAAGATCAGATTACCCCGACAGTAATAAAACATGTACATGATGAAAGGCAAGCTTTTGTGCAAGCTGACCTACTCATGAGTACAAATACCTGTAAATCCTGTGATAGTTGAAAATGTATCAACTACACAGCTTATAGCAACAGATAAAAATGAACTAAACAGATAATGCTATGTGTCATCTCTTCTTTAAGCAAGCCAAGTCTCAGGATATTTTAAGAGCAAAAGGCTTATTTTGGTCTACTTAGAAGTAATGTACAGACACAGAAAACCATGCTTCTGGAGCAGTACACAAAGAACACAACTAATGACATTCTAATTTTGAGAAAAGGGAATGCAAACTGCAACAAATTTGATCTTTTTTCAGCCTGCTGTACAGATGGTTGGATTTGATGTCTTTGTAACACCCTGTGAGATATGAGGAGGAAAAATGGTCAACCTGAGGATTTGTTTTTTCATAATTTTGGGGTATATAGATATTTTGATTGCTTAAAAATCTTATATCCATTTTCCTAATACAGTTACATTAATTACAAATGCCAGTATGCATCTCCTTAAATGCAGGCACAAAATAATGACCTGTTCCTCTGTTTTCTGCTTCTTTGGGGAGAAGAGATTAATACAAAAGCAGTTTCTCCAGGAGTAACAGTACAAGGCACTTTGAAATATTTTAAATTCAACTGATAATTAAGGACAGGAAAGCCTTACAGTGTTGAAAGAAAAACTTGAATCAGATAATGTTACTGTAATATTTACTTTAACCTTTGGTAATGTCAAATGCCTAACAATCAGATCTGTAAGGATCTAGTATGGAAGTAAGAAGGCTGGTGTTCTTTGATGATGATTTCTCTTCTGATGGGAACTACCTCAAAGAAACATAGAATGACCAAGGACATAGAAAGTCCTGCTTTTTATTTGCATTGTGGGCAGTGCACAGAAGTCTTCTCATATTTATTCTCTGAGTCTAATCCATAAGCATTTTAGGAGTTTAGTGGCTTTAACAACCAACAGTGTCTTTAATATAGAATGTCGCCAACTCACCATCTCTCATGCCCTTTTTTCCCCTGCACTTCATGAGAGGAACTCAATACTACTGAAATAGTTGGTAAACACTCTCCTGCAACAAAGGCATATATTTATCTATTCTTCCTTTCTTGGACAGAGTTAAATGCCCTGTGAGGTATATTGGCTTTATCATTGTGAAAATGCGTTTATTGGCATCTTAGCCAGAACAGTAAGAATGAGTTACATTATTATGGAAGATACTACCATGTAATTTATTAACTTCTCCATCTTAAATGCAATCACATCCCAGAGAACAAGTTTCAGAAATTACATAAATTTTCACAGAGAAGAGAGGAGCCCACAATAGTGTTACATTTTTTAACATGGCTTTGGTATTGAATAAAGTTGATTTTAAGTGTGAATGTTGGTTTATCACTTATACAAGGGCAAATATATTCAGATTCCCTATCTTAAATATGCACACATTTTCTCAAAGTAGCGTAATTGCTCATTGCAAAATGAGTTCTGCATGATGCCAGCTAAAGATGGAAAAAAGAGAGTTTTAAGTTTTCATTAATAATATAACATTTCAGTTAACTACTAAGTTTTTCAGGAAGACATGCATAACAAAAATAAGAGTTTTTCAAGGAAAAACTCATCTTAAACTTAGCAGAAGTAGTTACTGAGAAATGAAATCCAAAATTTTCTCTGTGAGAAACAGTTTTTATTTTGCTGTAGTTTTTTCTTTAACATTTCTGCTAGCATTGAAGTATTTCCGATGCATACGGATTTTAAATGTAAGACCTAATTCCTTTGTTCTTTGGCTGGTCCAGGATGCCAGACAGCTAAATGTAAAGTAATCTGCAGAGTTTTCTCCATTGTTTTCCATTTAGCAATTATTCTTTTATAAGGGTCATAAAGGCAACAGTCTGTAAAATCTGTTTCAGGTTTTCTTGCTCAGTTGTACTAGTCTTGGTGTTTTATTCTTTTTATCAGAGGCTTGTGTCTTTCTTTTTTCAATTAGAATTCTCTGAATGATTCTTCATGATGTGGAAAGTCTTCATCTCTTCAAGGAATCTGATTCAGTTAACCTAAAGCGACCTCAATTTTGAGCACAATAGAAATAATTTGTTTTCTTTACCTCTACTTTTTAACACAGTCATGCTTAGATGATCTTTTCTGGTAACCTCAGTAAGAACTTAAAAAGGGGATTTAGGTAAAACATTATGGGAAGAGAAAAGCTAATTGAAATTTCAATAAAAAATTAATTGCCACATCCCAATACAATAAAGAGGTCAAATCATCCTCTTACACTCATTGTACACATTGTCAGAAATACTTCGATGCAGAAAAAAGACCAGTAATGGTACCATTGATCTTGCATTCATTTGCAGTTGGGAGAAGGGTAAAACAAAGCATTTATTAACCCTGTTTTCATCCCAGCCCTGTGAACTTACTTGGAGGTATATGGAATGTCCAGTTGTAAGCTATCAGATGTACACTGTTCTGTATACATTTATAAAGTCATATAAAATGTAATTCTGGGATACGTCACATTATGAATTTCTATCAGCTAAGTCAAGAATGGTCTGGAAAACTCCCTGGAAACTTTTCCCGTATTTCCGTATCTTTTAGACACAGTATGATGTCTGTAGTTTCTTGTCTGTAGTTCCTCCCACTAAAATAGATGTTTGTTCTTTGCAGAGGATACTTTTGGGAATACCTCCACAGTTCTTGCTGGTTTTCCTGACATAAACTAATCCCACTCCCATGGTAATGTCACATCCTTGACACTGCTGTTGCTGTTGCTGTCAGGATTTCTGATGGATCTTGATATATTTTTCATATAGCAAATATAGAAGTGTGATCTCTGTAATACTAATGGTCCACTTCTACTAGAACCTGAATGGAAAACATCTGTGACCCATTTCTCATAACTCAGCCAGTTATCTTTATAGTTTGTGCTAATAATAGAGTTCTATCTTTCATGCTTGATTAATCTGCTTACAATAAATGCACAACTGCATAATCAGTAATTTTCACCCAAGAATAAACTTTTCTTGAATCTTAATGATATCAAATTTGCTGATGACAGATACAGTTCTTGTGAAATAAGTTTTCTTTAAGATCCTTTCTATCCAAGGAATAATGTCTAGATAGAACTAAATGAAGTATATTAATTAATTTTCCCAAAATGTTATAAGAATCTTCACATATAGACTTGCATTTCACCTGAATAGTCTCCATCCATTGCAAATATAAACTTCACTTTGTTGTTAAATGGAAAAGAAAAATGTTTCTAAAGTTATACTCAAATTCTTACACTATCTTTGAAGATATGCTCCAATATATTAAAAAAAACCCTAACGACACTGAATTAAAAAATATACCAACTGTATTCTATACCATTACTTTATTGTTTCACATGACTTCATGCTGCATTTATGTAGAATTAATTTGTTAAATGTTTGGGTTTAAAACAGCCATTTTCTTTTTCATTTTATGTAAATTAATATGTAATGTTCCTCTAGAAATTTTTGTTCCATGATGTTAGAAAACATTTAAAATTGCAGTATCTGTAATTGGTTTTTTGCAGGGAATGTTTGAAAAGCACTGCCTAGTCACAAGCATCATGAATGCATCGAGTGGAGTTCCATGTCCTTGCACTAATGATTTCAATTTCCTTTTAGAATCTTATGGAGCTGGCAAATACGAGTCTCATGCAAAACGAAACTAGATCTGAACCATTAAGGTGACAGAAATTTATTCTGAATCTAACTGATGCTGAAAATTACAATAAGACTATGTTTTTAGTGTCTTAGAAATTTTGCCTAAGTACCTTTAGAAGCTGGACTGCATCTAGACTGTGACATAGAGATGGTCTAGAAACATCCTCTTGAAAAATATTGTACAACTTTTGGAACCATGGGTTTTTTTAAGCCAACTGAGTACTTTCAAACTCTATTAGTTGGACAGTCATTATTCATGCCATATACAGAAAATCACATGTAGTTCCTAAATCAAACAGAAAAGATCAGAGGTCAGAGTGTCATGGCTTAATGAGAAAGGACCCTCTCAGGAGTCAAACAGAGCTAATTAATAAAAGTATTTTCTTTATTCTTTTTGAAGAAGTACTAACATGTTTTGAAAAGGGTTGAGCTGAATAGAGTGGAACTTTGAGTGAAATAGTATTGAAAGTTTCCTGTCATTTTCAGCTTGTCATTCAAGACTGAATCAGCAGCTAATTGCCTGCTATACCAGCACCCCATGGGGAGGGCAATACTGTGTTTTGTGGGTAAGAACTTCTCCAGAACTAAAGAACAGGGGCAGAAGGCCAGCTACTGGAATTAGCACGTTTATCTCAATAACAAAGGGAATAGAGAATAACAAGGTGATTTTGCTGTAATCACTGGAAACACACTTTTCTGCTCTTTTTTTCTTCCATTGCCTTCCCTCACTTGAACAAAACCTGAAGACAGACATTTTCACCTCAGTCTGCATTGAAAAACAGGATCAAGTACAGAAAAGACAATGACTCACTGCATTATCTCATGTTTAGGAAAAAAAAAGAGTTTGGAACTAAAAAAAACCAAAACCAACAAAACACCAAACAAAAAAAACAAACTGAATGAAACTCAGCAAATTTTCTTCCCAATTTGTTAAAAGTAGCTAATCTTCAGTAATTTTCAAGTTTTAAGCCACAACATCTTCCCTAGCTAATATTCCATTTCAAGGAAAGAAATGTGGAATTATGCTTAAACTTTAATTGCACTTCCCCAGAAGGAAAATCTGCCTACTGAATACAGAGCATATTAATGTCTTTACCCAGAAAGTCTTTAATAGATCTTTAATAGATTTCTATGTAGTGAGTGTATGAATACTAGGACATTGCTGACTTCACTGGGAGCAACACTAGAACAAGGCAGAAAATCATACAAAATTTCAGATTCAGAAAATCAGAGCAGCAATGTTGAGGAAGACAAAGAAGGTGAGGAAACTAGAAGGAAATTAGAAGATTTCCTTTAAGTCTTTTAAGAACTTAAATCTATTTATGATCACAAATTTATGACACAATGACACAAATTAAGAATGGCTTTAAGAAAGTCAGTCTTACACTACACTCTTCTGAATAAAGCAAATTTGTGTCCTAACTACTGTATCTTCTAAGGCTACAGAGAAAAAATAAGTCTGTGTTATGATTTATCATGTAGCCAGGGATGGCCAGTGACTTTCCAAATGTAAGCATTATTGCAAGGAACATTATTCACCATGCAAGATGAAGTGAACTGATTCACTTTTCTATTGACCGATCACATTTAGAAAGCCAAAGAAGTTTTAAACAATTATTTTATTTATACTTAGACATTCTTCAGAAATGTCCTGGGTGTCAATACTTACCCTTAAAGAATATATGTGCAAAGTCAAATTATAAGTAAGGAGAAAAAGTGAGAACATGAAATACATTTCCAGTCCCTTTCTATTAAAAAACGAACCATTTTTTGCTAGTATCTTTGCCAGTTCAATGGAACAGTAGTATAACATGCTATCAAGTGCAATCAATGGTATTTGCTGACATGATCATTTTAATTATGCATTACAGAAATATAGTCAATTCTGGAGGATCTTTATACTTGTACTCTCAACTCATAATTATTTCAACAGTTCCATATGTCATAATTTGATCAATTGAAGGGCACAGGAAGCCCTCATGTATACATTACAATAATAGAGTATCTGTAATAAAAATGCAGCACGCAGCAATCTTCCTCACTGCTGCTTGCAATATCGTTTAGCCTTTGATATTAGAACTGATGTTATCCACCTGGTGATAATGGCGGGCCCTGCCATCATTCCCTTGCAAGGACTAACTGAACATAATCGCCAAGAAATAAAACTATGAGCTGCTGCTCCCAAAACAGCTGTGCCTGCATTAAATAATTTCCTCAATAGCACAGCACTTGGATTTACACTAAAGGATCCCGAAATCAGCAGCGTTTTTCACAGACAAAGGGTCTTTCCATCTTGAATGTTCAACTTGAAACTTCCCGTGTAGCATAACTGAACCTTGACTATGTATTTTGCAGGTTCTTCCATAGGAAAGAAAAAATTGTCATTGCTCTTGCAGTAGTGGCTCTATGTTTATCATCAAAAGGGATGGAGGAGAGGTAAGCTGCCACTCAAATCACATTTCACTGGAGATGTTCAGGGCTTTGGAGCATAAACATGAGTTTGCCAGTCTGAATTTGAGTTGGTAGCAGCACAGCAGTGACAGAAAGCAGACTGACAGCGAAAGGTGAACTGTGATGTGAAGATCTAGAAGGTGTCAGTTCAGGGCTGGTATTTAGTGATACCATCTGTAAATGGGAGCAGATGAGGTGGCCTGAGGACAATCTGTAGCACATAGAGGAGCGGGAATGAATCTCAGAGCTCTAATGGAAACTGAAAGTAGATAGAAGCTGAAAAGAAATGCTGCTTGGATAATAAGAATAGAAAGAAAGCTGTCAGGATGTACAATACTAGTCAAGATAAAAGAGCAGGGACTTGCGGATTATAGTATTTGAGAGAAAGATTAAGGTCATGATACCTGAGAAATTTTCCCAACATTGTACTGCTGTCTTCATGTAAATGGATACAATTTCTTTGGGGAAAACAATGAGGTGTTTTTAAAAGAAAATTGAAAAATCATAATTGAACATAGCCTTGCAATGAAAAAAGCCAAACTGCCCATCTATGCACAGCCCTCCACCTCCTCAGTGAAGATCAACTTGATATGGGCCTTTGTATGTCAGACACTAACAAATGATGCTTTACTGGCAAGACTTAGTACGTGTTACCATGTAACTCATTAACAGAGTTAATGTGAGCTTCGTTGTCTCTCATGAGAACTAGGATTCTGCATTGCCTTTCCAGGTCAGTGCTGCAACACTGTATGGGAGCAGATGTTCTGGGTGCTCTCCCAAAAGACCTAGGATGTAGGTTAGGATCCATTTCTGGAAAAGGAGGTATTAAATTTGTCTCACTCATATTCTAGGCAAATGTGCTAACTACCAAATTATTGTGGGAGACTGAGACCACCTTTGTGAAGGAATGAAATAATCCAAGAAGGAAATCCAACTCTTGAATCATAATAGTCTTGTATAAGGTACACAAACTTTGTGGAAGAAAAGAAGGAAAGATATAATCTGTGTTTTTCATCTCCCTCTAAACGTGGAAGCAGTTTAAATGATGCTGTCCTGTAAACTAATGTAGAAAGACCTTTTCAGTCTATGACATACAAGTGTTTTTTTGTTGTTGAATTTTAAATTGCAATGTAACATCAACTTAAGCACCCAATTAAACAAAATCAAAAGTGAATTCTGCATTATTTTTTAAACTGATTCTTCATAGTGTTAACGAATACTGTTTGGTCTAAGAGGACTTCCTGTTCTCTTTTTAACTAAAAATGTCGGATCAAAACTAAAAAATGTTTATGTGTATGCTGGAAATTAAGCATATTTCACTATCCCTTTTTTGTTATTGATAAATATTTGTCCATTAGAAACACTGCTGAAAATTAACAGTTTTGGGTGGGTTGTTGTTGCATCGTGTTATTTTGCTTCTGTTTTCCATTTGTTAAATGGTTTGTTCCTGTGTTAAAATCCCCTATTGATTATAGTAGTGGTTGCCCTAATCCCCACCCTTACCCTATCAGTCAGCCCCAATCCCCTCCCATTCCTCTAGAATGTTCCCCATCCATCACCCTTATCCACTCCCCTACAATTGTCAATCCCTGCTGGCCCCTCCCAAACTTCCAGTGTGTTCTGTGTCAGTTATCGCCTCCTCGGTTACTCATTTGATGTCTCTGTGTATTCCCCGCCTATGTTTTCCCCATTGGTTAATTATGTATTCAGTCCCGCCTTATGTTCCGCCCCTAAGCTGTTGCGATTGGTTGCTGTCATGTCCCCTCCCCTGGGGGAGGGCCCGTATTTAAGTTGCTGCAAGTCTTTTCTCTGTGCCTTTTGTGGTGTCCTCCCCTCCCCTTTGGTTACCTCCTGTTCCCCCCGTCCCTCCAATAAACCTGTCCTGGACCCACAAAAGGACTCCCCCTGATCCTTTATTCTTCCCCGGACGCGCTGTCAGCCAAGAGGGCTCTCAGCCCCAGCCGCACTCCTGGTTCTCTGCCATCCGGGAGGCGGCCCACTCTCGGCGCCGGTCTCGCCTGGAGAGCTAGCTGGGCGAGCCGAGCTCGGGTGGAAAAGGCGAGCCGCGTCAGGTTGTCTCTTAGAATTATTAACATGGAAAAGAGAATGAAACCGCACACTGAAAGGTAAATTAAGCATTGCAAGGCAGGGCTGTATTGTTGTTTTTCCCCTGAGAAAAATATTACTTCACCCTTGTCATAGAGCTTTTATCTCTGTCCTTTCAGTTCACTGACATCTTGATATGGAAGACCTATAGCAGGAGCTAAAAATGTACTGTTATTTATTTGAATCAGCTGAACCTTTGTCATATGAACAAATATGGGGGGAAGGGGGTGGGGAATGTATGTTGCATTCAGATGACATCTGATGGAAAGCAATGCTAAATTTAAAACCTCCTATATTTACCATTAGCAAAATATATTATGTATATATATATGTAAATATATTATGTATATCACCAAACTATTACTGCCTTGGACAGTGATAGAAAAACATCATGGCTATTATTTTTAGCTAAAGGTATGCTAACAAACATCAGTCTTGCTGAAAGGATAAAATAAACAAACTACAGCACTGTATATAAGTATCTAGTAATGACTGACTTACTATAAAGCAGTAAAGTCTTAACAGGCTTTGTTAAGTATTGAGATGCTCATAAAACATTTTGCAAATCACTTTGGCTAGGGTACCAGAATGAAACCATAATCCTTTAAAATAGAATTTTTCAACTTTGCCTGGATATCAGCATGGCAAAAGAAACGTAGCAAACAGCCTACCAAATTCATGTTTCTAATAAATTATGTTTGGATTTTATAATAAGTATTCTCTCTATTCCTCTTAACATCTCTAGCATTATAGAAGATTCTAAAACTCTAGGGCACTGCACTGTTGAGCTGGTTTTACTTTGCCTCAAAGTATTTCAGTTTTAATTTTATTTTAAACATAACCCCACTATTTTATACTGGTCTGCATAGACAAGATCCCAGAAGATGTTTTGTTATTCCTCCTTGACACTCTTTGTAACAATCAAGTTTTTCATCTTGCAGTGGATTATAACTATCTTGCAGTTATTTTTCTTTTTTTTCCCCTCCTTTTTTCTTTTTTTTTTTTTTAAGGGCTTTTTTTTTTTTTTTTAGTTTGGGTTTTTTTCTTATCTTTGTGAGGCTAAGGAAAGATGAAAAAGAGCAAAAAATGCTAAAATAGTATTTGAATATGTCAGAAAGAGTAAAGACATCACCTGTGCTGGGACAACTATAGAAGAGCATTCGCATGCAATTGTAATACAGATTTGGGACAGAGTTCAATTACAAGCCAAAACAACACTAGGGAAAAAAAAACCAAAAAAACCCCAAACAAACAAAAAAACAAACAAAAAATATTAGCTGGAGCATAAACCATCACACAAACAGAATTAATGATCCAGATTCAGATAGAAGTAATCCAAGTTCAAATTTCATTAAGACCCAAAGTAAAGTGATAGAAAAGGCACACCACAGGAAATTTTATAATACATTTTGTATAACAGTAAATTACTCATTGTTACCAAAGGATCCAGAATGTGCCTACTGGGAAATGTCCCTTATTGCCACAGATACAAGTTTGAAGATATTAAAAATCACCCCGTTTTCCAGACCTTGGGTTCCATATCTTAAGAGATTTAATAAATTTTGTTCCAGACAAAAAGACCTTAAGAGACACTTTTATCACAAAATCACTGAATCAATGAGGTCAGAAAAGGTTTCTGAGGTCATCAAGTCCAAACTATGACCAAACACCACTATGTCAATTACAGCATGACACTGAGTGCCCCATCCAGTCTGTCTTTGAACACCTCCTGGATTCCACTGCCTCCCTGGGCAGTGCATTCCAGTATCTAATCACGCTTTCTGTGAAGAATTTCTTCATAATGTCCAACTTAAACCTCCTCTGGCAGAGGTTAAGACTGTGTCCTCTCATTCTGTCATTGGTTGTCTGGGAAAAGAGACCAAGCCCCACCTGGCTACCCCCTCCTTTCAGGCAATTTTAGAGAGTGACCAGGTCACCCCTGAGTCTCTTCTCTGGGCTAAACAACCCCAACTCCCCCAGCTGCTTCTTACAGGACTCGTGCTCCAGAGCCTTTACAAGCCTAGTTGCTTTTCTCTGGGCACACTCCAGCACCTCAATGTTCTTTCTGAATTGAGGAGCCCAGAAGTGGATACAGGACTCAAGGTGTGGCCTCACCCGTGCTAAATACAGGGGAAGAATCCCTGCCTTGGTCCTGCTGGCCACACTATTCCCAGCACAGGTCAGGATATCATTTGACAATTGCAAAGACCCCATGTAGGAAAGCACGTTTTCAGGTATGAGGGGACAACTTAAGAATTTGTGTCTACAGCTGCAAAGACAAGTCCCAGTGATGAGACCAAAAGACAGTTTTGATGAAACTTGTTTTCCTCATGTGGTAACTGCACAAAAAGAATGAAGGCTGCTTCTGGTTTGACACTGACTGGAATATTTCCAGTTATGTATGGGGAGGAAAATTCTACTTAGTCTCTTTTTCTGCTCTTCTGCCATCTCCCAACATATCTCCCTAAACTTCTTGTCACTAAACGCGTGTTGCCTAAAAATGCTTTGAACTCTGTGGCTCCTTGAAGGAAAAAAACCCAAACCAAACAGCGTGAGGGAAAAAGAAATAATGTTCAATCAATATATAACAAATCACCTTTAAATTTCCACATCAGCTTCCAAGTAAAACAAAGATCTATCTCTGTTTCTTGTTCCGTTGGCTTCCATCACATCATGTTTCATGCCTCATATCCTGCCTTTGTTCTGTGCCTCTCCCCAGTTCTCTGGGCAGCAGAAGCTCCTACTCCCCATTGAAAAACTCCTAGACTTCTTTATTGAAAAAAATATTGCTCCAATTTTCTGTCCTGGAACGTAATACATTTTCTCACTAAAATGCTGCTGACTTTCACCCATTCACACTGAAAGTCACTGACATTTCCTACATCTTTCTAAGCACTTTTGTCTGTCCATTTTTCCTGGAGTTTCCCAGAGTAAATGAATTTATTTGTGTTTCATTTATTACTAATCTGTTTATAATTAAACTATGAATTACCTTAAAGTTTTTCATTCCTCTATAGTATAATGTCTATAGGTAGGGTATTTGCCAGAGAAATAAAAATGCATTTAAAAAATGGTTAGCCAGCAGACAAAATTGAACTTAGCAGACAAAATTGAATCTCTAGATTTAGAGCTTGTCCTTGCTTTGCTCTATGCAAGCAGAAAACAATAGTCACCAAAGAGCACAACAGTACTGATTGTAAAGCACTGTGCTTTAGACTGACCAAAGAAATTTTTCACTTGTTGTTTAGATGTTTCAAGTTGAAGAAATCAGTATAATTTGCACTAACTTTTCAGATAAAACAAAAAGTAAATAGTAGAGTTTTTAAAAAATTCTAGCATAAAATAAAATTGTTAAAAATACAAAAATGCATTGCAAATTTTCAAAACCTTTCAAATACTTTGAAAAAACCATCTTAAGGCTCTGTATTCAGGGTATAATCTAAGACAATGTCTATCTCATCTTTTCCCTTTGCAAATTGATTTATCCTCTCTTGTAAAGCTGTCCATGACTTGACACTCACTGAAGTATAACTTCTGCAGG
This sequence comes from Rhabdornis inornatus, assembly GCA_013397075.1. Classification (NCBI taxonomy): domain Eukaryota; kingdom Metazoa; phylum Chordata; class Aves; order Passeriformes; family Rhabdornithidae; genus Rhabdornis; species Rhabdornis inornatus. Next base: position 81,453 of record VWZS01004866.1, read on the forward strand.
ACAAAGGATAAGAAAACATCAAATCTTTTCAAAAAAACCCTAATGGTATTAAGCTAACATAAAAAGCAACGCTTTAATGAAAATTTTCAGGTGCACAAATATGGCTATACGCACACATGATAAAGGATTACTACAATTTTTATAAGATTAGTTAATTAATATGTCTAGCAGGTACATCCAGTTGATGAGATCAGTTGCTCCAGTAACTCACCCTCGGATCAGTCCCTCAGAGTTAGTCCAGAGTCTTCTTTGCCCCATTTCTTGTTATGTCTCTTAAATTCGGGTGCAAAACAAAATGCCTTATCAAATGCCCTTATCAAAAATGGTATGTCCTTATAAAAAATTATTTTCTTAGGAAAAAGACTAAACAGAATTTTAAAATGGTGTAAGTAAAGGTTAGCTTATTGTGAGAAAGGACAGGAAAAGTACTAGAAACTATACAAGTATATATTAAAAATCTACAAGGCTACAAATATATGAAAAATATATAACAAACTAAAAAATCTTTAGTCATCTATGATAGTAGGAAGCAGACATGACTTACCACTGTATTTTGCATAGGTATGTTGATTACCCTGACTTCTTCGTCTGATTTTGCTACCCTTAATGGTCTGCCGCAGATACCCTGATATGCTACAGCTTTTATAAACATCCCCAGACCTTTAGGCCACTTGTTAGGCTTAATATGGCCAGACTCTTATGGCTGTAACAGCTCTTTGTTAATTTTCTATTCTTATTCTATTAGGGAGAGAGAGAAAAACATATGTAAGTTAGGCTTTTAGTCATTTCCCCTTAAGAGGAAAAAAAAATAAAAGAGAGAAGCTCTGTGGAAGCTTGACTAGAGAGTAAATAAAATAAAATACTGGGTTTTCTGTGGTTCAGTTGCAATTAATTATTTCCATTTAGCTAGATTAGAATTAGAGAATGATCCCTTCTTTAAGTGCTTAACTTTCAAAAGAGAACTCAAATCTTAAGTTAGTCACAAACAATGGTGCCTCTTTAAATTATCATGAATGTATTTTTGTACTTTGCTTTTACATTGGTTTTAGTACTTTCCACGTTACCCTCCTTTCCGTTCCATTTTAAATCCATTCAAAGATTTTTGAATAGATTTCTGAAGAAAGTCTGATGTGAGTTTTGATGCCATCTATTTGTTGAAATGAGAAATACATTTAATAATAAAACATGAGTAGACAAAGGACAGAAAAAATATAAAAACTGTTAATGTAAAGAGTTTCCAGGAATGCATGGGGATCTGAAAATGGCAGTGACATAATTTCTAACATTTGTGTCTGTTTCAAGTCTGTCCTTTCTCTGGGACTTTGTTTATATATATGTAAATAGCAAAGAATTTTTATTTCTGCTTCAAAACATTGTAAGCTAGGAAGAAACATTCAAACATTTTCTGACTTGCTAGCTGCAGTTTCAATCTCTGCTACTGCTTGTTACTCAGTCCACATTTTCAGTATTCTTCATTATGCATTGATCAATGCACTGAATTGTGCCACAGGTCACACACAATTTTGTATTTAAATTACAAAACACAAAGAAATATGCCTGCTGGCTGAAAAACTAGCATTCATAGAACATTTGTGATCCATACATTTTCACAGATTTCATATTGATGACTGACACTATGCAACAACAATTCAAACAAAAAAACAGCATGACAGAGAATGACAGATTTATTTTGACATAATTTATCTTGCTTAATGCTGAAGTTTTTCATATGAGCAAATTCTGAGCAGGCAGAATCCTAAATGCTGATAGTAAATTTATATGTTCATTTCAAACACCCATTTTGATGGTAGTTTTCATCTTTCTGGACATTTAGTGTCTTCTAAATATACTCAAAAAAGTCAAAGTAATTTTTATTTTTTTTGTTTTAAATATTGAACATTTAAACACAACCTAAGTACAAATACCAAATAAATCCATCTAACAAGGTAGCAACAAGACAAGTCACAGCTTCTCCAGATCCAAAACTCTGGTTTTCCTTTGTAAATGATAAGGGGTTTGACATCCCTTACAATCTATACTAGCACTTTCCTTGTACAAAACCTATGATCTTGTTCACTGCTACTACAGCTATGACAGAAACCATGACCAAACTAACACAGAATGTACTCAATTTGGAGTTCTCAGAAAATCCTTATATATGCAGACATTATAGCAGAGTGTCAATGAGGAAGATACCAATAAAAAGAAATATAGTGTTTCAACTTTTCGTTCTCTTGTCAAACTGGGTTTTTTTTCTCATAAGCACACAACTGTGAATAAAATGTAGCATCTAAAGCCTTAAGAGCTTTCATTTCTCTCTTGTGGCAAAACCCCTGATTTTGTCCTATAAGTAAAAGTTTCCTTTAGCTACTGTAGTTTTTGGACCCATTCCTGTGCATTTGAATGGCCTGCATCTTTGTCTGTAAAAATATAGCCTCTGAATCTCAGGCAAAAATAATTTTGTTTCAGTGTGACAGTGAAACTATACAGACAGAAGTATCACTAATTATGAGCAGTGCCCTTTTATATGAGGATGAAGTGCAGTAGAAAAGTTGAGCCAGTTGATAAAAATCAGACATAAAATACACTATAGAATGCCACCTAATTCTTGTTAAGGTTTATGATTTTATGTACTGCTTACTCATTATTTCTAGTATATTTTTAAGTGCATCAAATTAACTCAATCAGGAATGGCTTCAGCTTACTGATAAGAAATGCATAAAAATTCACTAAGAAATAAATAGAGATATCTGTGTGTAACATCTTCAAGATTCATCGGGATGATTAGATGTTAAAAATACAAAGACAGTTATTAAAGGGAAAAGGGCGTTGGCAGTTCATATCTTTACAGCATGCAGAAAATTTTAATAGTCAGTGACTGATTAATAAAATGTATTTCCTCACCACTTACTCTCATGCTTCTTAAAACATACATGATTAGCAAAGGCTAACACTTCTTGTTTTGAACAGCACTTGAAATCCTAAAATTATGCATTAAGAGCATTCCAAACAAAATTAAACCTTTAGGTCAATGTGATAGTATAACCCTAGGTGGCAAACAAGACTCTCACTGGTGCTCATTCACTCTCACCTGAGAGTGAATGGGGTGGGGAGATAATTGAAAGAGTAAAATTAAGAAAATTTGTGGGTGGAGATAAGGACAGTTTGATAGGTAAAGCGAAAGCTACATTCACAAGCAAAACAAAACAAGGAATTCATTCACCGTGTCTCACTGATGGGCAGCAGGTGTTCAGCAACCCCCGGGAAATGTCACCCTGTCCTTCTCCTCCCCCATCTTTATACTGACCAATGCACCCACCATATGCTGTGGAATATCACTTTGGTCAGTGGGGGTCAGCTGTCCCAGATGTGTTCCCTCCCACCTCCCTGAGCACCTCCAGCCTCCTCGCTGGTGGGACAGTGGGAGAAGCAGAAAAGTCCTTGACTCTGTGCACTGATCAGCAGTAACACCCCTGTGTTATCAATACTGTGTACAGCACATATTCAAAACCCTGACTCATACCAACTCCTTTGATGAAAAGCAACTTTATCCTAGCTGAAAGTAGCACAGCTAGGAACAGATTTTAGCTCTGTGTTGGTAAAAGAGGTCACATCCATTATTTGGGTATTACTACTACACACAGCTCTAATGGAGAGGTGATCCTGAGAGAGGTTCAACATCCTTTTCAGGAAACTCTTCAAAACGCTCTCACCAGAATTTACTTCTAACTGTACTGATACAATCTTTTCCTTCAAGAGACCTTTGGAACAGTTACCTCTGGCATGTACAACCACTCCATACTCTTAGGAGATTTTTAGGCATTGAGATGTTAGATAGTGTGGGACTGAACTAAGAATAGATAAAGTGTTTTAGTCACCGTGACTAATGGAACTCTAAGCAACATGGGCCCAATTTTGACAGTTGTTATGTTAAGCAGAGCTAACAAGAATAACTTAGTCTGTAAAAAGCACTGGAGATAAAAAAAATCTATCAGAGCCTTACTTGAGGCATGATTATTTAATAACAGTATTAGAAAAACTAGATTTACTGAAGGTGGCTGTGTCTGTTCATTACACAAAGAAGTTGTTAAAGTAGCAAAAACAATTATAAAACTGGGCACAGAAATTAAAACCATGACTGTGTCTCCTGTACTATACATATGTTCACACAAAAGTACCTGTTTGTAGATACATCCCTAAAATGTAGGTTGTTGAGAAAGACTTTTTTTCTCAAAAATGAGGCAGGTGTCAGCGCTTTGTGATGCATTTTTAAAAGTGCAGAAATGTAGCCTTATAAAATTCCAGTCATCTCCAAACAAAGTATCAGCTTACTAGCTAAGGAAGTCACTTTATGAAGCTTCCATTATAAATGAGGAGCTTTGCTTGGAAAGTTTTTCTAGGATTTAAATGTGTTCATGTTAAACAACACATAAACATTACATGGATACCACTTAACACAGTGAGTAGCTTTGCTCTTTATAAGCACAGGTGCTGTTTCTATGACTGTCAAGCATTTCTCTTGAAGATTTTATTCACTTAAAAGCTGGTATCACTGCTATCAGGTTCATCAGATCTCTCTTGAAATGTGAGATCAGAGGTGAGAATGTGACCTGATCTTAACCTCTTTCAAAAAACCACATCCTGAGGCAATCAAAAACTGGTGTTTCATGAAACCTCACATAATTTTTCTTATGAGTGAGGAGTCCATGCCTGAAAGGTGCATGGCACATACCTTGTATTTACAGTCTCTCTTCAGCCTGGGCTACAGAGGAGGTAATTAGTAATTCTGGGCCAAATCTTTAGAGATTTTAAGCATCTGCTAATTAGCCCAAGAGCTGTTAACAGCAGGAGACAACATAAAGTCTCAGCACATCCATAAAACATTGAATGAAAAGCCAGCATTGTAGTTTATAATTTTATTGTAGTGTGCCATTTTGTAATTTAGTATTTTCTTGCTTATTATTGTACTTTTTGCTGATTGTTTTATGTAATATTTTATTTTTAACTCAAACCAAATATTCCATATTTTCAAAAAACTCACATCCATAGAAAAAGAGGGGGAAATGAATAATATGACACAATCAGAATGCTGACAGTCATCAGCTCTACCATATTTTTCTATGTACATGTTCTCAGCTACTTCATTACTAGAACTAGAAGCTTTACACTATAACTTTGAGTATTTTTCTCGTATAGATAACTCTTGAGGAGAACATTTTAAAAAAAAATGTACCTAAGTGCATAAACAAGGACATCTCAGTCACCCGCCAGATCTCAGCCCACACGCTGAAGTGAATGACTTCATATGGTCACCTGATAACTTTTGCAAAACCCTTCCTTATACCTAAACTTAAGATCCTCTTGTAAGAAACATGTTGGTTATTGTTTATGTAATTTTGTCTAATTTTTTTTGCATTTCCCTAATATCTCTACTTGTTTTATTGATTAAGCTTCAAACAGGCAGTACCTTCAAGCATTTGATAAGATTTTATTCATTTTTGGAGAAAATGTCATGCAATAAGATCAGTCCATTTTTAAAAGTCTAATTAAAGACATCGGAAAGAAATTACATGAGGGTAGGAAGAGCAGTTAATGGATGTTTCTTGTTAGAAGTTGTGAAATGTGTTTTGCCAAAGGGATTAAACATACCCATTGAATTCATCATGTCGTACAAGCATCCATTATTTGCCAGTTCAGTCTGTGAGAGGGAGAAATACTTTGCCATATCTTGTAGTTACGAAGCTGCTACTCCTATGGTGACACGATATGTCATTACCTATTTGAGAAGGAAGCCCCTCTAAATTAGGAGAGCCCAGTTTTATGTATCCTCTGAAGCCCATAAGTTAACCTCCTATTTTCTCACCTCCAGCCTTTCTAGGAAATCTCACAGGGTTCCTTGTAACCCCAGCAAGGAAAACATGATGAGAATCCCTTCCTGATGGCAAGATAACTGCACTCACCTGCTGTACATGCCTACCATGCTATGCCACAACCCTGGAAGAGGTCTTCTGAACAAGGAAGGCACTAATCCACACGGTATTTATGACTTACTATGATAGTTTCAAGCAAAGGCCAGCATTTAAAAATGTGGGCTTGCTACTATCATATTTTGAAAGAAAGTAATTATTCAAGGTTTGTTTTCAAAAAAGATTTCAGCTCTGTGTATGCTAAACGCAGACAGCTCCTCACTCAAAGTTCTGAGTCACTTGTGTATGCTCAAAATAAATTTTGGGTAAGATATAAATAATTGAATTGTCATACTGGATGTTTCTCTTCATCTCTCAGGAGTCTGGGTTCATTGTGAGGTGCTTTCCATCATAGGACACCCAGCTGGTTTCTGCACTGATCTTTTGAAAACAGAGCCCTGAGTGCTGTTAGGGGAACTTTTCTGTTCAACCATCCAGGAGCCACTCACACCACTGAGCTGGGACCACACATTCAGACAGCCAGACCAGGTTTCCTTACTAGCTCAGTCCTAGATTTCCCATAGCAGAGTCTCAGATATCTTGATCCTTTAATCTTGGTGCAATAATTAAGCAACAGCTTGAGCTGGTGCCTCTGAAGCAGGAGCCCAAAAAAATAAAACCCTGGGATTTTATACCTTCGGTATGAGGGGGCAAAAGTCTGGCATCCTTGGCTCCTGTAGTGTCCCTGGGTGTCCAGTCACCTGGCTGGGCCACAGGTCCCTGGGCCCTCTGTTATGCAAAGTGTCAGCACTTCAGCTCCCACCATCTGGAGCTGACCCTGCAGCTCCCACTGCAGCTGCTCACTGAGCTGTCCACACTGAATGTGTCCCGACAGTGCTTCCCAACATAACACTGCACTCTCAGCACCAGTTTGCTCACATGACTACAGCAGCATTTAGTGGTTGCCTTTCACAACAGGATTGCGCTAAGATTAAAGGATAGGATTAAAGCGGTGGGACTCTGTACCCCTCAGGAAAGAGCTGGGTGGAATGAAGCAGACGGATCCATATGGGACCTCATCAGGTTCCTGGTTTCTCCTGGTGAGAGAAGCAAGGTATGAGAATGCTGCAGGCCAAGCTCATCAGAAAGCAGCACTGAGCACTGCGTGTTTCATGATTCTTGAGGCTGTCAAGATAATTCTGCACAAATGGGATTTCGTTTAAAGCTAAAGCAAAAATGGAAATTCTGCAGAATAAAAAAACCAAAGTGATAATAATTCAAGTATTTAAATAATAATCCAAGTCTCATGAGGAAACTTCATGTTTAATTTTATGTATAATGAGGAGACTGAGTTTATTACTGGGTACCGATTAATCTTTCTGCAAGATTTGTTAATTTTTTTTGCAATGCCCACTGGACAGTGATAAATCATTGCAATTAAGATTGGGCTAAATTATTCTTGTGGCTCCACTTTATGTCTGTTCTATCTCACTTGGTTTTGATGATCAGCTTATAAATTTGGGGTGATGGCAGCAAATAGGCAATGTCACAGCACAGCTAGAAATCTTGTATAATTATGTATTGCTTTTAATGTCATTTGCAATAACATTATCTTCAAACAGGCAGTACCTTCAGGCATTTGTGTGAATTCACTCTGTTTGATTTCTTTTGCCCGATGATTCATCCCAAAAGCTACTTTTAGGCATACCAGAGACTTCTGGAACTTCATCACACTGATTTACTACTGATCTCTAGGAATCACTGACATTCTTGTAGAAATACCAGCCATTAATTCAGGGAGAGCTAATCATACTGGCCATGGTATTGCTTCTGAATATGCTTCTATTCAGGGTCTGCATTCATGCAGTTACATCTCTTTCTTTGGTAACTTCAGTCTGCAGCTTATAAAGGGGTATAAAAGCAGAGTTACCAGCCTAAAGACCTGGAAACAAATCTTTTAACTAGCACCTTGTTCATAGAATTGTGCATTTTCTTACAGTTTTTAGACTCTGTTGAATCTTCTCTCCATGTCTGCATATGTGATCTATGCATCCATCTTCAAAGGTGCCACTGACACTTCAGAGGCTGTCCCAGTATTTCCTGAAAGCCTTCTTATCTGTTTACACTTTGATTATTTTTATGGACTACAAAAAGCCATTAATAGTTTATCGCTCATGATCTGTTTGTTTACCATCTCCTACTAATAATTTGACAAATATAAGAACTAAGAATTGTCTTTTTCAGACCTGCATTTTACCATTATTTTAGTAAAAATCCCTGTTCTTATTTGCTTATTTGTAGACTATTGAAAAAAAAACTGCAAAGAAGACAAGCCCGGCTTTTTTTAGTCTATTGTTCTGATACATATGCAAAAACTCCTCAGGTTTACAAAAGTTGGCATTGTCAGATCACGTCCTGATAGAGCTTCCAAGACAACTTGCTTCACACTAGAATAAAAATAAAAAAACCTTCAATTCTGCCCATTCTTATTTTACATCTCTTTCTTCCCATTCATTTATTCTTGTACTGCATCTGCTTAATAATTCCAAGCAGTAGATACATATCAGTAAAGAATATATATCATCAGGATTTACAAGCAAATATTCCCAAACAACATTACAGTTCAAAAATAGTCCAAGGTAAGACTAATGCATTATATATCTGGAACACATCATCTGTGATCCATTTTATCAGCAATGTTCTACACTTGGTTCTTGTATAAAAACACCTGGTCAATATGTAACACTCTCACACGAGAAATAACTTTAACCCAAATTGTATTAAACTGAAAATTTATAGAAAAAGAAACCTTAAGCAAATCAGTTTTGCATAAGGTCCATTGTTACCAAATCCTTTCTGCCTTGATGATCAGAAAGAAACACTCACTCCAAATCTCCCCTCAGTTAACTCTTTAGTAAACTATTAATACCTAGAGTCAAAATCTTGCATGCCTATTGCTGATGTTCTTATGTGTATGTCACACATCTACAGAGCAACAAGACCAATAAATGAGTTTTAGAAGAGGCTGGCAACATGAGTCCTGAAAAAGCGAGCGTGAGCATAAAATGACAAAAAAAAAGTAAAAAAAAAAAAGAAAAAGAAAAGAAAGAAATGTGGTCTCTATTCACATTCTGAAGTGTTTCGGAATTTTTCAGCAGGTTGCCCACGAATACTTTTTCTAAAGGGTGTGTCTAAACAATGCACAAAAACAAAGTCCAGTATGTCCACAAGTATCAGCAGATATCTCAGAGCCAAGTGGTGTGAACGGACAAAGTGGATGAGTAGTTGTACATGTCATAACCTTTTGAAGACAGAATATGATAAATGAATAATAAAATGCTAAATAATGCATGGACTAGCATATGGCTTAGTGATTTTGTAGCTTCTGGTGTATGTGTCTTTTTGCATGTGTATACATAAACATACCTGCTGCTATTTTAGTTATGCTCTTATAGGCAATAGCATCATGACAGCTTATTAGTAGTAGGTTATGTGGTTTTGTCTTCCTAAATGTCACCATTTGGTATTTAATAAATGCCGAGAAATCTCACTGGGTGTCAAGTGTGCTGAGGAGTAACTTTGCACTGGCTCTTTAACACATAACCCCTACTCTTTTGACTCTACTCATGTCTAACCAGCACATTACCTATTTTTGATAAATTAGGAGAATGGTTGTCAAACTTCAGAAAGGAGTGACATGTCTAGACCACTTGGGTACTAAGCAACGGATCACATCCTTACTGAAAAATGGTCTACTGACTGAGAAAGCCTAATTTCTTAACCAACTCAGCCATCTGCCTAAAGACAGTATCCTAAAATGGACTTCTCACAAAATTTTAGGGCTAGCTTTTCAGTAAAATGTGACTTAAACCTAAATCAAATTTATGCACCAAATATTGATCATGTTGAAGTATAGAGCCTAAAGAACTAAATTTTGCGAATTAGTGGTCTTACTCTGAACAAAAATGCAGCAGGAGGTCTCAGAACAACTGAATGCCAATATAGGCAATTCTGTGGGAGTGTCCAATTTAAATGAATAGAATTTGATTTTAACTTCATTTTCTTTAACTGGAAGCATCGGTCTTGTCTAGACTGACAGAATACTAAAGTACTAGAGACTGGAAGGATTACTCATGGAAAGGTTATTAGCATTTACATTTTCAAAGAACCTCTTTCTGATGCTCTAGGCTAGTGGATCACAAAGCAAAAGCCTGCAAAATAGGTAATTTGGCTTGCAGCTCTCTGTGCAATTAAAAAGATTATTAACAATTATAGTTCCTCAATGTGATTACATCACACAGTTATAAGCATTTTGAAGAGTTAAAAAGAGTTCCATTTTTCAGGAAAGAGCTGTATAATTATTTTTCTTAGATTACTGCTCCTCCAAAAAATAGCAAAAAAGAAAAAAAATATAGCAAATATTAGGCAATATTTTAGTATATTTTAGGCTTTAATTCTTTTTATTCTGCTAGGAATGTAAAAGAAACAAAAAGCCAGAGAAATAACAGATTGGTTAACCAGATTGTTTCATTTATTATTGAGCAAGAGGCCATTTTCATTTGCATCTTTGTTACAACAAAGAGAGTATCTGCTTAGAGTTCTCTGAGGAAGTCTCAACTCATTCAAGGCAATTGCATTCATATTCGTTTAATTTATGTGAGCATTAAAAATGTTGTCTCACTTTCCAGTTTTTTACAATAACATGCAACATGCTTCAGAACTTATTGTTCTGTTTAAAGGAAACAAGTATTTTATTTTTTATGCATCTGCAAGAATGCACAAGCACATGATGTGTATTCTCTGACTGTTTCCTCATACATTTCTCAAGTTGCCTAGGTTACATTTGGCCTTCTAGGATAACTTGATTTTTCTCTTTTAATTGCTACTTTTGTTGCAGTAGGGAGGAGATCCTTGATGATCTGTCTTGGGCTGGAACTTGAAGTGAGAATTGTTAGGATTTTTTCTATGTCTTCTCTGAGGATTTTCAAAGTGAATGTGCTCTTGTATTAAAGTTCATATTCAAAGTTGGGGGCCAATTTCCAGTTTTGACCACTCACATGTGTCAGATACTGATGCTGGCCAAATACTGGAGATAAAGTTGCTTAAAAGCAGATGAGAATTGCCACATTTAGAATCTTTGCCAGCAATTGTGATCCATATTTTTTCCATCTAATATCATTAGGAAAACTTTTCCTTTCTTGGCTATGGTTCCTTACTTCAAGGGAAATTTATTAACATACATTAATCTCTTACATCTCTTCTGCATAGTTTAGCTGTAGCCTTATCTCCTCATTTATATTTATTACCTGCTTTATTTATGTAAGGTGAAGTATTGTGTTCATGATGTCCCCTCCTGGAATACTAATCGCTTCCTATATTTTAGGCACTTATACTTTTGAGTATTTAACTTAAAATAACTGAGAAAGGTGTTTTGTTGCTTCATCACTGACAGAAGGATGCTCTGTGTGGATGCTCTGTGTTGAGCTGAGGGAAGAGTAAGGTCATTCAAATGCCAAGGTGACTCTTCCTTCCATGGAGGCAGAAAACAAGCCAGAAGAGGAAAAGACCTGGAAAATCTCCTGGGGTCTGTGTACACTGATTAACCTAATGTCAGAAAATAACAATTTATGATATTCTGGCTGCAAACAGAAGATGATCTATGAATTTCATGCCATTATCCTTATTATTCTGCATTATTGATGACAATTGTTTCAACCTCTCTCATAAGCAGGGTTAAATCTTAACACCTGTAAACCTATACCACTAGAACTTGTAATAACTTTTCTCTTATTCCCACTTCAGATAAGCGTTTCTCATTAAATTTTAAATTCTGTTTCATTCTACCAGTGAAATTTTCATTTATATAGCTGACCCTCACTTCTGATACATTTCAAAACTCTACAGTCAATTAATAACAAATCTAGAAACCATATTTTATGCCACTGTAAAATGTAACTAACCAAATGGAGGTCTGTTTCAAATGAGGGCTCCCTTCTTTACTCTGTTTAAAGAAACATTGCGCTGCTTTCCTTCCTTTTCACCCTCACTGGTGAAAGTTAGCTAATTTGTAAGTATATCCTCCAAGAGTGGCTATTGTAGCTAGGAGATCTTGTTCAATGATTAATTATTCCACGTGGAAACTTTTTTCTTTAAAAGATTCCTATCACACAGAAAGAGAGCCCTTGATTAAGTTCATTCAGACTGGTTATTTGCATAAAGCATACAGAGAAAAATTGACTTCAGAGGAGATCCTTTCTTAACTTTTCTAGGGAAAAGGGATGGCATGCAACTACCAGATTACAAGGAAAGATAAACTGGATGCCAGACTAATGCTTTTGTAGCAATATGTGCTGATTTACTGTGAGAATTTTAGTTGCATTACTTAATAAAATTTGAAATTGTGGTGTATAGTAGCAGAAACTGATTTTCAAAATGTTTCTGCAGCTCTTGCACACTGTCTCATAGGTTTTCATTTTCTAACCTCTCTACAGGCCCTTCCCATGTTGGTCATAGCAAACTACTCAGAATTCATACTCAGCAAATTTCAGCATTGCAGGCAGCTTTTATTTAGCAATCTCAGGGATTTCCACTCCACAGAGTCCACCTGGTTCCATGATCTCCTGCATGAGAGGAGTAAGAGGAATTCTCTCCCACAAGGAACAACCTGAACTACATGAGGAATAAGGAGCATCCATGCAATTTTCCTTGCACCCAACCTTGTTGATGTTTCCATGGAGAGGCTCTATCTCCAGGGAAAGGAAAACAGCATCTCCTTTTCACCCTTTCTTTATATCAGATGACATCTTTTCTCAAAATGTCAACTTCCTTGGGCAAGATTCCATTCCTCCTTTGGGAGAAGCATGGGCTGGAGTAGCTTTGTGGTTACTGGTGCTGCAATGAGAATGGACTCAGCGGTGATGGGATGGATGCAGGACAGATGTGTCCAAAGGCAGCAGCTGCCATGAGACAGCAGCCAGAGATGCCTTTCTTGCCATGTTGATGGTAGGCTGACAATGAATGAATGATATGGACACAAGCTGTCAAGAGGGGTGCAAATAGACAGAGTATTGATTAAATAATGGTGATACTTACAGCACCCTACAGTGAGTCATCATATAGATAAATGACCAGATATGGGGGTTGACAGATGGTGAATGACTCTTATATAATTGAAAAGTACATTTGAGACCTGCTGAGAATGTTCCAGCAGCAATTTTATTATTTCATTCAGTTTTGAGGAACAATGAATGACTGGGGGTTTTCATAAATTTCACATTTGCCTGTGCATTTTTCTCATGAATATTATAGATGTCATGGTGTATAATTCACAGTTACTTCTTCCTAAAATAAATTTCATATTCTCTAAAGGGAATTATTAAATATATTTTTTGGAAATCTCATCATTATATTTTGTGAGTACAAATCTTTGCAGTGATCATAGTTCTAAACACAACATGAAAATAAAATGTAAAGAAATTGATGTTGCAGTTTTCAAAAGATACTTCAGTTTCTCCCAAACATTCTGCCAACCATTTAAAAAATAAATCAAAAAAAGCAGAGCACTTACTAATCAACAACAAGAGAAATTGTACTACCCATTTTATTTAGGACAGTTAAATCAATATCAGTTTATCAAGATACTTGGATCTAGCTGCCTTCTAGATTAAATGTATTATAAATATTAAAATAACTGCTTAAATAAGCTCTGAAAATTATACACTAGCTTTTTCCCTAAGAAATTATTTATGCAATTGCAGTATGCAAGTAAAAATGTGTACTACAGAATCAGAGGGGATTTGATGTGAACAAAAGAACAGAAAAGGGTTCATAGTATTCAAGACTGATGAAGGATTTTTTAAATAAATAGAAATATTTTTCAATATATGAGTAGAGAAAGAGAACCTAGCATTCACCTTGTAATGGAGGACTTACATAAGACTAATGCAATGACCAGGAGCAGAACAACTTACTAAGGATTGGTTTTACTTGGGTAGTTATCATTCTGTGGTAATGATCATGTTTTGTTTAATCTTGGATCTTCAGACTGTGCAGATCTGATCTATCTGCCAGAAGTCTTTCTATTGCTTTACAGGAGTATTGGAACTACTGTGCTTACAACATTTCTTTTTCAGCAGGAAAAATGTCCCTGACATGGGTCAGAACAGCACTCTTCCTGTCCCCCATTCATGCATTTAATTTACACAGTTGTACTTTTTGTTAATAGCGTCTCATGCACTAAATGTGTGAGCAGATTTTTTAAGACTGCTTTGGAAAACATCTTTAAATATGTAAATAAAAGATAACTTTCATACACTCTTTTTATTGCAGAGTGTATCTGTCCATCTTTAATGAGAAATATGTTTTCTTTTCTCCAGGATTTACTTAGTTACTGTGCCTGTCTGCGAATATCTAGATATTACTGAATGAATCTTACAGGCCAAACTTCACTAAGAATGTGCTAAATACAGTATCCAAAAGACCACTTTAAATTGTATGTTTTCCCAAAATGATGGAGTTGGGTATTAAGTCAGCTAAGGGTCAGGTCCTGGCAACAAAAGTAAGGATTTTCCTCCTTGTGATAAAAGACAATTAGATAAATAAATAAATAAATAAATAAATAAAGAAACAAACCAGCAGAGTTTAGAGTATAAGACTGCCGGAAAGCACATTTAAGATCATCAGTGACTTTTCTGACGGTGTTTTGATCAGATTGAGTGGAATGTAGTGATAAACAAGAATAGAAACCCATACAAAAAGTGTATTATATAGAGCAGATTGTGCTTCCAGCAGATATCTGAAGGGGGTATCTGATTTATAGTCAGAGTTCTATACCTTGCCAAGCAGTAAAATATTATTCAATTGGATTATATAGTTGTAAACTGAATAAAAAAATTAATGATACAGTTATGTATTAGCAGGCGAGAAATCAATGTCCATTTGTGTAGCCATTGAGTATTCACACATTTTTGCACATACATCTGAGAACCACAATATATACAGTTGTGCTAATGGAATAAAACCATTCACCCTGAGATAAGCAAGTGCACTGAAGATATGTGAAATAGGATTATTGATATTTGAGGTATATGCTTACTTGCCTCAACACATCATGTCAATTTCTTCTTTGCCATGGGAGGACAATCATTTTAAAATTTAAAAAAAAAAATTAAAGAACAGTAAATATCAGGACAATGTGAGCAATGATTTATGCTTGATAACTCATGAATGTAGAGTAATTAATGAAGATTTTGTTATTTACCAATACTTGTCCAAGTTGTTGTAGACAACTGTATAAATTGTATGGAACCAACCTCAGTGTTCCTTTTTTTCAAATCAATAAAAAGAAATATAGTGATTTGGTGAGTTTGGGATTAGTTTCTAATACTCCATCAGCTGTGCTTAGAAAGAATCACAAATTAAGAAAAGCAATGCAATACATAATGATGTGAAATATAAATTCACCTGGCTCATGGATGACAAATGCAGATAAATGCCGACTAATGAATTTGGATTAAAAAAAGAGACAGTCTATAGCAACTAAATAGAAAATTAGCATCAGGGCATCGACCTAAATAGAAATTTGGGAACTAACTCAAGCCCATTCGGCAGGTAAACCAAGAAATATAAATGAGATACTGGAATGCAGCTAAAAATGCACAATATAAATCAAAGTCTAAACTTGTTCTAGTTAATGACGCAACAATCACAACGCTGTATACACTAATTATCACTAACAGACAGGATTTCATATCCATCCCCAGGAAGGACAACCTTTAAAGATGGGGGACAATAATTAGGTATCTGTATTTTAGAGCAAAGGGCAAGAGACTTAAGATCCAGAGTGACGACCACTTGTCAGCATGCATTTAAGTAATGATACTGATGCCTAATCCCACGCCCTGTAGAGACAATGCACACAAATAAATTACATTCCCCAACATTTCCAGATAGAGATCAAGGCTTCATGAAGTGAAGTAGTTGAAGTAGATTTGGAGTAATTAACATGACTTTGCATGAAATTGTAGCAGATATCTTGAGGTGATTGTGAGCAAGGAAAGCTGCTCAGGTATTATTGTTAGGCATTGTGGATTCATGGTTGTTGTGTATCACCTCTAGATGGCCTTCAACATAACTGTCCATTGCATATTCTATGGCAGTTGTTTTAGATATGTATTTGTATACATAAGTGTGCATATACCCAGCAGATGCTATGCTATATAAAAATATATCTGTGTACTAAATTCTGTCAAGATTTCTGAGTTTAGAATAATGGTTTTGAGGAAACTGTTACTTTTTACAATGTTTATATTCCCCAAATATTCTGAAAAAACTATTTGCATAAGAACATTAGTGAGCATAAAGTGTGCTATATAACTTGCTTTTGATATATTTTTACCCAAATTTTTTAGTATCTTAATGATTTTTAATAAAATATATAACAAGTGTGGAAAATCCCAGGATTTTGTTATTAAAAGCTAAAATGTGAACGTTATTTCTTTCTCGTTCAGTCGGTAAGCGTTTACATTACAAATGCCAGAACTTCCATGAATATCTGTAGTGTGAAAGAGAAATTAAAGAACTGTAAAGAGTGCCTTGATCCTTAAGAACCTCACAAAACCAAACCTTTCTCTCTAGCCTGGAGGTCAGAGCACTTACAGAAAAGATAGTGAAGACTTTCAGCCAGAAAACTGATGAACTTTACCTAACAGGTAACAGTGATTCTCACAAATATAATTTTACCCAAGACCAGTCTGAAGAGGAAAGGCCAAAGGAGGTCCACAAAGATGGTGAAGGGTCTAGAGGTGAAGTTGTATAAGCAGCAACTGTGATCACTTGGTCTGTTCAGCCTGGAGGAGACTGAGGGGAGACCTCATTACAGTTACAAATTCCTCATGAGGGGAAGAGGAGGGGCAGCCACTGATCTCTGCTCTGTGCTGACCAGTGACAGGACCCAGGGAAAGAGCTTGAAGCTGAGTTGGGTATCAGGAAAAGGTTCTTCACCCAGAGGGTGGTTGGGCACGGGAACAGGTTCCTCAGGGAAGTGGTCACAGCACCAATCCTGACAGAGTTCAAGTGTTTGGACAATGCTCTCAGGCACACGGTGTGATTCCTGGGGTATCCTGCACCCGGAGTTGAAACTCAATGATCCTGATGGATTCCTTCCAACTCAGCCATATTCTGTGATTTTTATGGTATGTCCAATTGAACCAATCTCTGCTCCAGAATAATTTTTTTCACAAAGCAACTCAGTCCTAAATTCACAAGTCCAGCATGTATGTTACATTCTCCTCTGTACAGGAATCTCTTTAGATACACGGGGATGCATTCAATGAGCTGCCTTTTATGTCTCACTTTTCAACTTTGCATTCTACTTGTCTCAGTCACCTCACTTACCCATTTGGTTCTCTTATCTGAGAAGACATGGTTTTCAGTTAACCACCTTACTTTCTACTGTGATGCTGGGTATGTGATATGATCTGCTTGGAGATCTGCAGCTTTCCCAATCAAACAATACTTCTGACCACACCGAACTTCTGTGTTGTTAATATAATTGACCAAGATTTTGCCTCATTCCCAAAATAACACATTTTCTTTGAGTAGCCAGAGTGCACATCTCTCGTTTTCTATGGCCAGGATAAAAATGTTGATTTCTTGAGACATGGGAAAAAATACTTTCCCTCAAACTTGTAAGTCCTCATTCATGTACTGGAGGCTTCCAGTGGCGTTCCATTTCAGTGAAATGTAGGACGTATATAAGTATAGATGGTATTCAGAAGGCTAGCAAGTGAAGGCAGGATAATGTCTAGAGGAAAATTACTATGTTTGAAAACAAGACAGGTGTAAAATATTTCTAATTATAGTTACATTTTGCCAAATATATAGAACTCCATTTGCATCTGCATATGTAAAAGGTGTGTGTGCATGTACATTGAGAGATAGATGCATATCCTGAATTACCAGATAGTATTCTCTAACATAGAATCAGCTTCAATTCCCATCCATCTATAGATGTCACAGTATATTAATCACTGAGATTGAAAAGAGCTATCATATCTCTAATGGGACATCTGGCATAATAGACAGGCAGGCGTATTTTCATTCAGCCACTGAGGCCTCAGCAAATTATATCTGAAGCTTTGGATTTTGAAAGTACTTTTGTTTAAATGGAGCCCGTTTTGGTAATGATTATATGTTAAGGCATAATAAAAGAGTGTCTTTATAGTTCCAATAGGGAAGCAAAGTACACTATGTGGAAACATTAGAAGTATTCATCTCTAAATGTCACTCAGCTACAAAGTTCGACAATTGTGCAGACTAGCCCAAATGGGAACAGGGGGAGCAATACAAAATCCTGATATTGGACAGATTTTTTAAAGGCATGTGGGGACAACAAAACCACATTTTAAGTACTGTCTGACTCTCATCACACAGTAATCGGTGAGCTCTCTGGAACAGTAAAAGAAAGAAAATTAAAATATGATGCATTTGTTCGAACAAATACAAGTTCAGAAAAACAAAAATGGTAGGCTGCTTTTCCAAAATGTACATCTTTACAAATCCACAGCCACATGGAGAAAACAACAAAGCTTTCAAAGGACATTTGCATTAAATATTTCGGTAGCTACCTATTTTGCATATTTCAACTGATCAAGGAAAAAGCCTTTTTACACATGCTTAGTTTTATACTTGAATGAACCATCATTTGACTTCTACTGAATTTAGTCATACAACTGATGTTAAGGATACACAGATAAGCTTTTCTGGATTCTTTATTCAAGTCCTGATCCTTATAATAGGCCTCTGTATGCAAACTGATGTTTTTTCAATTGGATTTAAACCAGGCAATGAATGTAGCAAAGCAACAGCCTCATCATTATAGATGCCACTGTTATCAATTGTTTCTCCCATTTTTCATACAAATGTGTCTTATTGATGCCTAATATCAACATTCTATGATCATGCATTATTGAGATTTAATGTGAGTTCTCCTCTTGATTTCAGCAAGGGAAGAGCCCTGGTGAGAAAGGAAAACAAAAAAGAGTAAAGTGTTCTGTAGGTACCAGACCAAATTTCATGCTGAAATCAATATGTTTATAGGTACTGTAAAGCCAATACAGAATTTAGACTGAATAATCTTGAGCAATTAGATGTACCCAGACTTGCATGGCTTCAGTCTCCTATTGATTTTGTCATTGCCTTACAACGTGTGTTTTAGTAGCAATTATACTTTCTGGCAAACTTTTTTTTCTCTCTCAGCATCTAAATTGTTGCTTCTTGATTAATCAACAGGAAAAATCAATGGTCTATCCATTGCACTTCCAAGCTTTAATTCAATTACCATCTGTGAACTGATCAAACATTGATCTAGCTATGTCAATAGGCAGAAGGCAATTTTTTTATACCACTCTATTTCTTTGTCATTAAAGGCTACATTTTAGTTCATTCATCACAAGTCTAAATATTTAGTGTAGTTCGGAAAAAAAAATCTCCTCTTAAATTTAATTTAATTAAAAGCTCATAAGACCTTTTACATCCTTATCCCTATTTTCTGCCATTTGTTCTATACTAGTGCAGGGTTATTTTGCAAACAAAAGTCCAAAGTACTTTATCCAGGTGATTTTAATAGACCGAAACAAGAAAGAACAATTCCTTTCTCCTTGTTGTCAGAAACTACTGTCCATAATTTCAATTTTATTGCCACTGACTTCCTCCTGTCTTAACAGTTGTTCTGTCCATTCATTTAAGGAAAAAAGGGCTCTAGTTTGTTTGTTTGTTTTTAATGAGTAAATCCCTAGTAAAGGGTTCTTTTCTTCCAAGAGCTTCCCTGTCACTGCTCATACAACTTTGCTTACTATATGTCTCTAGCTAAATGTCGAAAAATTTTATCTGAAAAACAGCTACCAGCAGTTTTGAGAAAAGGTGGGGATAAACTCTTATCTACTGTCTCTGTGGAAGCAATTACCAAATGGTAACTTCACTATTTTTATTGCCCAGCCCTAGGGCTATCATGGTTGAAAGAAGTAAAATAGTTACAATGATCAACATTAGCCCTAGTAATATTATTACATTAAAAAGTGAAAATTTAAAACAAAATTGACAATAGAAAAACAAAAATCCACAAAACAAAAAATAATCCCAGCACCCTTTCATACCTTGGATTAAAAGACTTCTAAAAAAACCAGAAATGTTTCCCCTAAGGGGAGAGAGACCTGACTGTTTTGCCTGCCATATAAACAATCACTAAAAATAGCTAAAGAAAGAAGTAAATATGTAAACCTCCTTTATATCAGTTAGCTTTGCCTTAAAGAGACTAGATACCCTGAGTATCTTTTAACAGGTCTAGGGGTTATAGTCTAAAAATAAATCCTAAAAACCCAAAGATAATTGTCAAGTAAATTACCTAGAAAAGATACATAAGGCACATAAGAAGTTAAGGCAAGTCTTTGAAGAGCAGGAGTCCTGAATTGTCTTGTCTCATTCTTTCCCCCAAATCTTAGCTTATGCTTCTGCTCTGGGCACACTTGATCACTGAACAACCTGGTGTTTCACAGGAATTGCTTTCACTGCTATATTACAACTTCGGTAGTCCATGTCAGCCTTACCTAAGTGTTTTAAAATTAGTCTTTTGAAGTGATTAAAACTTTTTTCCCCAAAATTCCAGATGCTTTTCAGTATTAGCTGTATTTTTTTTTCTTTTACTCATTTAATATTCTGTGTAAGCTGTCTCATCTTATCTGGGTTTAACAAGTGCTTATTTTTCTTTTATTTCAAGAAAAAAAAAAACAATTAGATTCTGATATAAATCCTATCAAATTCTGAAACAGTATTAACATCCTCTGGAAAGAGTGCTCTGGCCTTTCTGTGCTTGGAAGGAATTTGCTTAAGTGTTGCCAGGTAATTACTTTCTCCAGTTGGTATTAATATTCTTATATTAATAACTAGTTGTATTATCAAATGACCTCAATATATTTTTCATAAATCATGAAATTATTCATCTACAAGAGTATTAAGAAATTATTACATGAAGGTTATATAAAGATACAGAGCATTTACAACATGTCTTAAAAGGCACTTGTCATCATAGCCATAAAGAAGAGCCAAAATTTATTATGCTGAGAGGAAATATGAGTCAAATAAAAGCTAACCAATGCTTTTACTATGTCCTTTTATTGAAAATACTTTTCTATGAATCATAGGTCTTCACTTGTGAAAGGAATAGAAGCAAGTTCATTTTGTAACATTTACAACTCTAATGAGAATCTCAATACCATTATGTTCTTCAGTAGAATACCCTTACATTGTTCTACACTAAAGCTATTTCAATATCAATCTCAACCTGAGTTTTCCAGCTAAAAATAATTCCAGTATTCCAGTTCAATTCTCCTAAATGGTCCAGTTTATGAGAAAATATGCCTTATTAAATGGCTTCTGAGTTTTTGAGTATTTATGATTTTCAATTACAGAAAATTCACAATAATCAATATTTATTCTTCAATGGAATATAAAATAATATTGTGAATTAAAGGGGCATGTAAATTATGAAAATCTACATTTTGAGGTCTTCAAAAATTATGGTGGTTTATGATCTTGAATTATACCTTCTGGAAATTGCTTTTATACTGGGACTCCAGAAACCTACTGTTTGGCGTGTTCTAAACCAGTAAAGTGATAACATGAACAGCTGAAACAAAAATCTATACTGGTATAGTATACTAGTATAGCAGTTTAATTTCCAGATAGTGGGAATGTACAGATCTCTCTCTCTTCAACATTTAAAATACTCACAGAAGATTGCAATTACCTAATTACACAATAAATACGAGTAATTATACTAAAAATCTATTTTCATACTTCAAAATAGCTCTGCGCTATTTTCATACTTCAAAATAGCTCTGCGCTGTGAAATTTTGAATATCTTCAGAAAATTAAAAGAAGGTACTGAAACTCCAGTACCTTTCTGTGCCACTTTGTTCAGTACCTCACCAATCCCATAATGAAAAATATTTTTCATATGTAAAAGTATAAACTTGTCATCTTCTGTTGCGATTGTGATTATTTATTTCGACATATTTGTCTGAAAAGCCCGGTCACAGCTCTTCCTTAGCTCCTAAGTACTGGAGGAAAACAATTAATTGTTACTATGGACTTTTTTTTTTCCAGTCTAAACAAACCCTAGTCTAGAATCAAGTAGCCCAAAATGGAACAAGGTATACTGGGTGTAGCATAG
Source organism: Rhabdornis inornatus (assembly GCA_013397075.1). Lineage (NCBI taxonomy): Eukaryota > Metazoa > Chordata > Aves > Passeriformes > Rhabdornithidae > Rhabdornis > Rhabdornis inornatus. The sequence continues at coordinate 103,587 of VWZS01004866.1, forward strand.
AAAAACCCAAGCAAACGGGAATATTCATGGCACTTAACCTCTAGCTACTGTCTTTCCAACACAGTTCAACTGCTTTAGCATTCCTCCACACCAAAGGAGTGTGGCTGACACATTTGTGAGATGCTATTCTACATTTTTCACCTTCATCCACAAAAAGTCCCAACTGCAGCAGTCTGTGGGATAAAGGGAGCAGAAGAGAGCATTTACACAGGTGGAGTTGCTAAGCTCAAAGGTTAGTGCATGCTTAAATGCCTTTTGGAATGGGACTGTATTTAAACATGGGTGTATGTGTCTTCCTGAGCAGGCATCCCCAGGAATTAACACTCAGGGAAGGTTCAATTAAATATTAACCTACCTGACACTTCATTCAAAAGAATTGAGCATATTTCCACCTGTTACACTGGGAAAAAATCCTAGAGTATTCTTCTACTCTCAGGTCTATCTGAGTAACTATGGGACTGGAGCTGAGTGACACTGACACCAACCTGAGCTCTATCCTGCATTTGCTGCTCAATCCTGATTGTTTATCCAAATGCAATCCCATTAAAATCAATGTGCAGAAAGAAACCCAGCATGATCATTTCCATACATGATATTTAATACATTTCAAAGCAATTCCTTCAGAATTTGAAGTCATAGGATAACTCTCTCTTTTAGATTTTTCAGTTAGGATTCAATTGAAATTTTAATTTGTTTTATAATTCTGTTGAATCAGCAAAAATTACTTGAATCAACATTATGTTATTAATTTTATTACTTTTTCAGAGCATACAATGTTCCATTTGTATTCTGTTTGTTGATCATTGACTAATATGATCAATTACTCCAGTCCTTGTTGAGTCACAGCATAATGTTGGTTTTAATTCTTGGGCTTTAAATTTTAATATGCGATGCTGACCTTTTTGTTTAGTTGCTCTTTCTTAAAGCACATTTTGTGCTCTAAGAAAAATTTACAGTCTTCCTTTCATGCCATCTACAAATAATGAGATTGTTCCTGTTATAATTTTTGCAATAGTGCAGCACACTCACCTCCCACCAGGCAGCTTATACAAATTACTGCAAACATAATGGTAAATGTTATTTTAACACTTGTTTTGGACTCCAACATAGAAATCTATTACATATTTTATTAGCTCATTTACCACCTACCAAGTTATGTTATTAGCTAATTCATTGAACATGATATGTGTTGGGTAGATTTGGTTACCACTTTAAAGGGACTCTTCTCTGAGTCTGGTGTGTGCTTTTCTGAATCCACAGAATTTACTACGTTTGTGTGTTTACAACTGAAAAATAAACCTGAGAGATGTAGGAATGCATGAAATTAAAGAGTAGGATCTGTCTCTGTCTCACACACCATACCTTATTATAATAAGTAATTGATTTCTCATTGCCATTGTTCAATAACTCTGATTCACAGCCCATTAAAGTTAATGAAAGAAAAAGGCTCATGAGTGAAACCCGAACTTCATTTAAGTACTTGTTAACACTTACAGTGAGTCTATAGGATTGGGAATCTGGTAAATGTTAAAGTGACAGAATCTCTGACAAATCCCTTTGGTCTTGAATTTTGGTGGGACATAATCTAAAGTTCCCAAGTTATGTTGAAAATCCTCATCATAAAAGAGATATCAACTAAGACTTTTAATAGCCTAGTCCTACTGAGCATTATTAAAGATTTGTGTTTGTATAAGCCTGCTACAGTTCAGGTTGTCAGCAATAAATGAGTAATGCATATTAAAGTTAATGCATAGAGATTTTAGGGATTGTCACCTTTGAAAGCTGGTTCTGTCCTAATAAAGAGCCCATTCTATTAATGAATAGAATATATTATATGTCATGTGAAAAGAATTTGGGGTGGTTTTTTTTCCTGTATATCAGATAAAGATTTTTTCTTATAATTTGACATAGCTTTTCTCTTAATATATAGCAAATATGTTTTTAATAGCATTGTAGTCCACAAACACATCAGACTCTTCATGGCTCTAACCAGACTTTAGAAACCTCCTGAGGATCTTAATACTATTAAAAATGTGCAGCAAAAAGCCATGGTGACTGGAGTGAGGATAGAAAATGAGGAGCATTAGTTAGGGTAGGAAAGAACAGAAAACATATCAGAGAGTGATGCTGCAACAGCCACTATCCAGCAGAAGGATTCTGCAGTTTTATAGCAAGAGGTAAAGACAATCCTATACCATAAAGGAGAATCAACTTAATGAACAACACCAGGTCAAAAATAATAGAAAAAGAACCATAAGTAAAAGTAAAAAAAAAATTGAAAGCAGAAGGCTGAGGAGCCAGACTGTGACAAAGTCCCTCAATAACTAGAAAGAAGGGAATTTTTTGATAAAGTTGAAAGAGAGGTTGAAGATATGGTAAGTAAGAAGCATTGATGACCTAATATAAAAAAGAGGGATCGTCCCTCTGAATGCATAAAGTGTCTCTTACAGTAGGCAAAACTAAAGAATGAAGAAATGAAAGAATGGGAATCACACTTAGATTGGAGAAGAAGGGAAGAAATTTGCAAACATAAAAATAAAAGTAAGAAATACAAGTCCGGACTGAGGAGCAAGATGAGAAATCCACCAACATTCTGCACCCCCCCCCCCCCATT
>VWZS01004866.1:106206-197351 GCA_013397075.1 Rhabdornis inornatus
CCCTTCCGCCCCCCCCCCCCCCCATTGCCCCAGCCCTGTGGTAATGAGACATAAAAAAAACAAAACTGAGAAAAGCAAATAATTTATATCTATGATTCTGTCTCTCATGTCTGAGCTTTGTTGCTTTGTCCCATACAGAAGACTGAAACTAGGCTTAAGAACTCCAGATAAACTCCTGTGCGACACAGCAGCATCTTTTTCAAAACACAGGGAATTAGTACTTCTTTAGCATTTTCAACTCTCCTATGAATTTAGCAAAGGGTTGGAAGAAAGCTGAGGTCCTGTGGAGATTTTTTTTCTGTAATAACAATCAATATTTATGGAAAATAAGGAAAATAGAGAAACAATATTCAAGGAGATAACTCAGCCTTAGAGTTCACCCACCTATACTTGAAGGGTGGCCAGTTGTAGTGCATGGAATAAAATCTGCTTCCAAAGCTGTTTTGTAGTATGGTTGACAGCCTCCAGCTTCTGAGAAAAATGCTCCTATCATGACTATCCTGCATATTAAAATCTGAAAAATCAACATGACAGAGGGAGACACTCAGGAGTCTTATCTGCAAGCTGTACTCTTGTATTTCCAGTACTGCTCCAAGAGGCTGAAAGTTTGCCAGCTTTGTTGCCTTCAGTATAGGCTGTGGCTATGGAGAAACCCAAATTCTTCATGGTGGATGTTCAACGAACCCACTTGGAACTATGAAAGAGGGATGGGCTAATTTTTCCTTAATTAGCAGCTTATATTTAATATTAGTTGTAGTAATACCCATTATATAGGACCCATCAGATGTTTACTCAGCTGGGTCTTGTTTATCTAACATTCCATGCTTAGCACTGACTTTTTTTTTTTGACAGAACTGGGTCAGGGGTAGGGACTGAGAGAGCCAATGGCTATACTTCAAAGCTTTCTTCATGCAAAAGAATTAATTCCTGCATTTTGCTAGAATTTACCCATTTGTTTTGTGCAACACAGCAAAGTGTATTAGTGTGACCGTTATGCTACCAGTGCCAAGAAAGGTTTACTTTTCTGTTTGGCCCCTCTCAGCATGCAATCAAAGCCAATTGCCTTTTTGCCTCATAGCTTTTTCTACAGAGATGAAAGTGAAGCCTTACTGACACACACAGGATGGCAGTGTGATCACTGAAACAGCTTCAATCTATTGGTAGAGGCATGATTAAGCTTCCCTCTTGTCATTTCCCTTAATGCATGCCAATTTGGCCTTGTCAGTCATTTTATCGAGTTTGACAGAAGCTTTCATCCAAAGAACATCTCCAGGAGCAATCAAAAAGCACTATGAATAGGGCTGGACTGGAAGTACTTTTCCTGTACTGAGCGCTCCTTTTGTTCAATTAAAAAAAAACCTAATCATTCTCCATTACTGAATTGTAAAATCAGTTTTAAATTTTAGAAGTGATCAGCATGTTCAGAGTAGAGTAAAAATAATAAATAAAAAAAAATAAAATTAGCAGTATCAGAGCTAGTGTCTTAGTCTCATAATGAAACATAGATTAACTTCTAGGTAAAAAAAGAAAATTATTGCAGTTTTTGGCCAAAAAGTTGATCAAAAGTGTTCATCTTGCTTCTGCAACAGCCAGTCCCTTATAATTCTCTGCATTGCAGCACTATATATATGTCTGTGAAGTATTTTTGCCATATTGTTGACGGATCTTCAGTTCATTCTGCTGGATGTCATTTTGACAAAGATATAACTTGATTGCTGTCCCATCAGGCAAATCTGTCTTTAAGTCTGTCCCTTCATTTCTCTTCATCAAAGCTTTATGTATAGAGGGGAAAGTAAAAGTAGGAAAAAACACCAAAAAGACATTTAAGAATGAGAGGGCTTTTTGGGTTAGTTTTTCTGATGTTTAATATCTCATAGGCAATCTGCAAAAACTGGTCTTTTGCTGTTCTTTTTCAAGGGGATTAAGTTAACTGGGAGACTCTACAATTTATTTTCCCATCCATCCAAATGTTTTCCAGCCATGAAGGAACCTTTTGAGAGTTCAGGTTATTGAGCATCAGGAACCATTAGATCCCTTCTAGGTGGAAAATGTCTTTAATGCTGTTTTTTAAAAATTAATTTCTAACTTAATTCCAATAGGATTAACAAAGGTCGTGAAAAACCTTAGGACTTTTTCATATTGTGAATATTATACTGCCATAAATATTCTCTTTGCTTTTTCTGTATTAAAAAAATTGAGAAGTTATTGAAAGAATAAGTATTACACTGAAGCCGATCTTTGTCTCCTAATGCTTTCTTGCAACACTGGCTGAAATCTTGAAGAGGCATTCAATTGTCTGGACCTGTTGCACTGCACAAGGCAATTGAAGATATATTTCAGGGTTAATGACTTCCTCTGAAAGAGAAAGAAAAATAACTCATGGTTCAGAAAGTGACCTCTTCAGGGAATAACACAGGTTGGATAGTAGACATGTTTACCGTTTCTTTTTACATTTTCCACGGTGAATCTTAAGCAAATCTGAATCTGGCTTTTACAAGACACCCCTGGGATTCTGAATGAAATACAGAGGGCAATGAATAGATAGCTGAGATGAAGAATCAGTCATAACTGAGTCTGTTGTGGAGGACTTGCAAGAAGAGAAAGCAGTTGAAGAAAAATGAATATTTTTCTTGCAGGATCTGAAACGTTTACTCATCATAGCATAGATTTACTTAGTTTGCTAATCCCTGTGATATTCTCGGTGATAAATAAGGCTGAAAATGCTGATGACATGTCCTCCCTTTTGTGTTTATGGATATGAAGGCATATCATGCTTACTATGCTTGCAAAGCAACTAAAATGCTGAAAAGCACGGGAGGGATCCTTCCTGTTTTTAACTTGTAGAGGAAGATAATATAACAAGCTCAATTTGGAAAGGAGCCTGAAGTTTTGAATCTTTTTCTCAGTGTCACACATATGGCTCTTCCTAAGAAGACAACTTTGATTATCTGAAACTTTTCATTATCTTTAATTAAGACTATGGTAATACATCGGGCAATTTCCTGGCTGTTTTTTTTAATAAGCTGAAAAGCCAGTCCAACATCCCAGAGCAAATACTGATGTGCCTTCCAAAACTGAATGGTAGATGCTGTACTTGACTTATTTTCTTGTTTTTAAAAGTAGGCTTTGCCAGCTGAGCTTTCTAATAGGAAAACCTGAACAACATTATTTTGGCTGGTACTATCTGTCAGTTATAGATCAACTGTGGTATTTTCTCCTTCCTGAGTTAAGTACTTTTGCAGTTCTCCTACACCTTTAACAATCCCAACTAGATGAAAACATATTTAAATAGATTCTAGTATTTGTGAGTCTTCTTTTTTAAAGCTCACGTGGTCAATGTAAAACAAAGTATTATTTACACTTCAATGGGAACGGAATACATAGAAGAAAAGGATTGCCAAACAAGTAATATACACATTGCTTTGCCATTCCCAGTGGTTACCTAAGCAAGAATAGATAAGGTTTTTCTTGTCAATGTTGCAAGGCATCTACAGAGCAGATGATTTAAACACAATACTATTGCTGGAAAGTAAGATAAGAAAGCATCTGCACTGGTTTGACAAAGAGCCGGCTGGGGTCCGAAGGATTACAGCTGTAGACAAACAGGAAAGCAGATGCTCTCATAGAATCCTCCCAGCAGAGTTCATAGACATGTGGCTACTGCATGCAGGCATGTTTCAACTATACTCTGCCCCTAAGCCATCACATCTGTGAGGTAGCACACAGTTCTGTGCATTACACCTTGCAAATATCTGCACCAATGGCTCACTTCTTTGGAGGGTGTCTCCCTTTCAAATTCGCTAGAGTTCCTTTGATGCTCCATGGGGCCATTTTTTTATTTATTGATTTGACTTGTCTCTTGTCACATCTCCAGCACTGACTGATGGATTTTCCATAAATTAAATCCATTCTTGCAGAAAACAGGCATTGCGTGGATAGCACCCAATATATCGCTACAAGGTGGCTCCAGGTCTTCTCACCACCTACTGCTGCAGCTCTCTATCTCACCTGCAATAGACAACCTCAGGTGACTCACAACGTTTTCCATAACTCAGAAACAGAGCTGGGTGCCCATAAATGGAAATGGACCATGGAAGAGCCTTATCTAAGGTTTCTGGCATCTGCCAACATTCCACATAACAGTCTTTTTTTTTTCCCCCAACACACCATTATTAATGGAGAAAACTCTAAATCCTGTTTCTGCCTTCAAAAGAATATCAAGATTTGTGTCTATAAATTAAAAGTCCCTTCCACTGAAGTAGCACTGCTAGCACAGTTTAAACTAGGCTATGGCTGGTAGAGAAGAAACGTGTGTGTCTATTTATTCTGTCATCTAGATACTCTTACAGTACCCTGTAGCCAATTCACTGAAAATACTAAAGAGATTATAACAAAATACTTACATTAAGTTTTCAGGCAAACAAGGGGTCTTGAGAGGATGAGAGGAAAGATAGTCTATTTGGTTTTGATCAAATGTGCGAATCAAATGTGGTTCTGTAATGGGCATGCAATAAAGCAGATATTGTGTGTAGCATACATTCAAGAGAGATTAATGGTCACATTAACCTTTTTAAAAATGATGAAACAGATATATCCCTTTGCAACTGGTGTGACAAAGCAATAAAAGCATAGTAAAACAGAACAGGATTCATGTCTTCTTACCATCAAATAAACATGTAAAATAATCAGAGATTTACAGCATGAACATGTGCATATAATATTTGACCTTTCATCTAAGTAATGGAGAAGCACAGTTAGAGTGATGATAATATGTTCTAAAAAATGCTTGAAAATTGTTCCAAAACTAATTTCAGCATCAGAAATATTGGTGCCATTAGCTTTAATAAAATGCATAGACACATCCAAATCAATCTCTTGGAAGGTACTAAATTAATAAACATTTTTCACCATGTTAGGAATAGCCTTTTATGCTTGACACTGCTTACAAAAAGTCAAAGTAAGCTATAGTGTGAAACTGACTTGAAATAGAAATTAAAAACCACCATGTTCATGAATATGTTTTGCAATTATCATAGAAGTTAATGCTTATCTGTAGTGTTGATTTCATGATCTTTAAAAACTGGCCTCTTTTTTAGGTAAATATTATTATTATTATTATTATGGCTGGCTGGAAGATAATATTTTCTTTTTGATGTAAGGAATCTTGGAAAAACAGAAGATTCCTCAAATACTGTTCATAAATCAATTTCTTTGAAAAATCATGCCAGCATAATATCTAAAACTCATAAAAATCACCTTATGAATATCACTGTCTAAACCAAATGCTTAGAAAAGATGAAATCAGAAATGGCACTTCAGTTGTGTGTGCATTGCTACCTACAATGAATAATGTCTCTGTCAGACAGACTCTAAAACAATCTGGTCAGGAGAGGAGCTACGTGGTATGTGCACCTTCACCTGTTTCACTCATGTTCTTACTTGGATTCATTTCCATTTGACTGGACTTTAAGTCAGGGGAACTCCAACTTTTAAAGAAGTATCTTCATAGCTGAATTCTTATAGACTGCATAGGGTGGACCAACTTTGAAAGCAAAGGTCTGAAAGGCCACAAGAATGCAAGTTATGTGCTGTGCCTGGGAGACGTTTCATTGACATTTTGTTGACTGAAAGTCTAACATCTGGTTGAGGATAGTTGTCTTGGCTCTTCTGTAGAAAATGAAAGACACAATGACCTAGAAAATGTAGTTCCCCACTTTGTGAGTGTTGACTTAGCCTTTTCCATCAAGTCCCATTCTAACTGTCAATGAACAGGAATGCATGTGAAAGAGAGTCGACAATTTTGGGAATTAAAGCAACAAAAATAATTGTTTATTTATAAAAGTAGCTATAGTGGCTTGACCTTGGCTGAATGCCAAGCACCCATCAGAGCCGCTCTGTGACTCCCCTCTGCAAATGGAGATGGGAGAGAAAATACAACAAAAGGATCATGAGTTGAGATTAAGACCAGGAGAAATCACTCACTAATACTATCACTGGTAAAACAGACTCAGCTTGGGGATATTAATTGAATTTATTACTAACAAAATCAGAGTAGAATAATGAGAAGCAACCTAAGTCCTCAAAAATCCCTTTCCCTCACACCTCTCTCCTTCCCAGCTCTTAAAGGCAAAATGAAAACCAGATCACCAAAAACAATGTTTACATAGCAATGTGTGTGGATTGGAAAAAACGTGATTTTTCTTTTTCTTTCTTTTCTTTGTAACTTTATAACAGTGTTATAACTGTTTTGTGTTCTACAAAAACACTTTGAAAATCTCCAAAATCTTCAACATATTTTTTTACGTATTTTAAAAAATTGTTTAAAGTGTCTTTATTCTTATGTCCCTTTGGGGTAAAAACAAACAGTGCTATCAAAAGCAATATGCTATTAAAACATAAAAACTTTAGAAACGCCATCATAAACTTGCAGTATTATGTAAGTGTATCCAAGTCAACATTTTAGAGCGTCAGGGACTACCTATGGTTCCTTTCTGCTGATGGTGTTGTCACTAAAATGTGCATTAGTATTGATCAGTTATTCTACCATGATCTTCTTGCAGCTAAGTCAGCAGGAAGACAGACCAGAGTGAAATGTACCTTTTCTGAGAACAACACAGATAAAAAGGAAAGAATTGCTCATGTGAAATACTTTCTTTAAACTACTGTAAATATTTCCTAGATCTTGGAAATAATTAATATATACATTTGTATATGTATATTCCTTAAAGAGCTAGCAAATAGCAATTTGCTAACTGTCAAAATTATTATGCACATCATATGCTGGGAAAAGAATTAAAGATGTATGATATTTTGTGCATTCATTTTATGCTAGCTGAATGCTTTCAAATTTTTTAATTAAAATTTCTCTAAATTAAAACATTTCACAAATTTTAGATCTCTTCCATTGCATGATGTCTGATCCTAACTTGTTTCATCTGGATGTTTAATATGCAGCAACCACTCATTCTCTTAGCAATTACTCAGATGGCTGAAAAGCTAAAATATTTCCTTAGAAGTATGGAAAGTAAGGAAGAAAAGAATAAATTCACATGATAAGAGTAGGGTCAACAAAAATCATAAGGAATTTAGGAAAGGCTTGCTAGGGGAGGAGATGAAAAACCCAAATGCAGGATGGTTTTGCCTCAAGCAGAATCCTTGGCAGGTATGTCATGCATGCAGGAAATGAGGAGTCTGACAAAATCAGCACTGTCCTGAAAATAGCACAGGCTGTTACAGCATAATTTCAGAACACATGGGCTTCAGAAGAGGATGCATGCTTCTTGGAGCATCCAATTGAGTATCTTCTGTCACAGCTGAATGATTACTTGATATCATTCTTCGAACAAAGGCACTGTATTGAAAATTTCCATTACATCTCCGCAGTAGCTAACTTCCCACTAAGACTTTTAAACTGATATTGATATTTCAAAGCCTTTTGAAAGAGTTTATGACTACCTGAAGAAAACACCTGCTGTCTAATCTCATAGTTTACATTATGTGCAGCACTTAGTTATCTGAAACACATCAGGGAAAGAATTTATCTACTACATAAAATATTAACTAAAGATTTCTTCTCACCCCAAGCACAGTTTACCAGAAAAGGAAAGTCTGTCTGCTCCTCTGTCCCAAGTCCTGAGAGTTTGTACATTTCACTTTGCACATGGAGGAGTCACAGGAGGATGGGACTTGTAATATGGCGGAGGAACATTTTGTCCCAAAAAGAACACAGAAAAAGTAACAAGGACAATAGATACACTCACATAACCCCCTGTCAAATATGTAAGTTGTGAGTTACCCTGGCTGGACACAAGACACTCACCAAAACCTCTCAAACACTCGCCTCTGCAACAGGACGGGGAAGACAAAATATAACAGAGGGTTCATGAGTTAGGAACAGAGAGTTCATTGCCCAAATACCTTCACAGGCAGAACAGACTAAAACTGGGGATATTCATGGAACTTATTACTAACAAAATGAGAGTCTAATAGTGAAAAGTAAAATATATCTTAAGAACACCTTTCCTCCAGTCCTCACTCCTTCCCAGGTTCTACTTCCTTCCCCTCAGAAGAGCAAGGAAACAGGGAATGGAGGTTGTGGTCAGTCCATTTCACATAGGTTCCCCTTCTCCAGTGTGGGGTGCCTCCTACAGGAGACACCTCTCCAAGAATTTCTCCAGTGTGAGTCCATTCCATGGGCAGCATTTCTTCACAGTCTGTTCCAATGTGGGTGACTCTTCCACAGGGTGCAGTTCTTCAGGCACAGCCTGCTCTAGGGTGGGCTCCCCACAGTGGCCTACCAGGAAACCTGCTCCAGTGTGGACTCCTCTCTCCGTGGGTCTGCAGGTCCCTGCCAGGAGCCTGCTCCAGCACAGGCCTCCCACAGGATCACAGCCTCCTCTCACGCATCCACCTGCTCTGGCATGGGGCTCCTCCATGTGCTGCAGGTGGATATCGGGATCCCTGTGTCCTTCTATGGGCTGCAGGGACACAGGTGCTTCACCAGGCTGCAGAGGCATCTCAGCTCTGTTGCCTGGACCACCTCCTGCTCCTCCTTTTCCACTGACCTTTGTGTCTCCACAGTTGCTCCTCTCATATATTTTTACCCCACTTGTCTTTGGCCACAATTATATCTGTGCAATACCATTTTTGCTTTTTGTCCTTGTTAAACATGTTATTACAGAGGGGTTATCATCATTTCTAATTGGCCCAGCCTCTACCAGTGGCACATCAATCCTGGAGCTGAGTGGCACTGGCTCTGTTGGACATGGAGGAAGCTTCTGGCAGCTTCTCACAGGAGCTGTTGCCTTGAATCAAGAGACAAAACCTTCCCAAACAATATTAAGAGTGGTAAAATAAAAAAGCAACTCTTTAATTAAAGCTTTCTAGTGTGCACAAATATGACTATATGCACACTTAGCTAAACTGTGAGAGAAGACAGGAAAAGTACTTGAAGTTAGGCAACTATATATTAAAAATATGCAAAGCTACAAATATGAAAAAGGATAAAAATCTTTATGCAGCAAAACCATTTCTGTAGCCCCCCTGCTACCAAAACCTGGCCATGCAACTCCAATACAACTTCCTTCAGCAATTATTATATTTGATCATTACGTGATTAATACTGTACATCATATGGTTACTGATCAATAAGATTACTTGGGTCTCTCAAGTAAGATCACTAAAGTGTAAAAAAACAGTGCTGGAAACACTCACCCTGCTTTAAACCCTCTGGGCGCTGTCAAAATTCATACTGTTTAAATGATGTTAAAGAATGGTTTGGCTTGGAAGTGACCTTCAAGATCATCAAGTTCAAAACCCTCTTCCATGGGCAAAGACACCTTCCACTACACCAGGGTGTTCAGAGCCCCATCCAACCTGGCCTTGAACACTTTCAAGAATGGGGTAACCACGGCTTCTCTTAACAATCTGTTCCAGTGCCTCACCATCCTCATAAGGATTGAGTAAAGAATTTCTTCCTGTTATCTAATCTAAACCTACTCTTTCAGTTTGAAGCCATTCCCCCTTGTCCTGTCACTACATGCCCTTGTAAAGAGTCTCTCTCCATCTTTCTCATAGGCACCCTTCAGGTACTGGAAGGCTGCAATTAGGTCATCCCACAGCCTTCTCTTCTCCAGGCGGGACAAACCAAATTCTCTCAGCCTTTCCTCATAGGAGAGGTGCTCCAGCTCTGTGATCATCTTGGTGGCCTCCTCTGGACCTGCTCCAACAGGTCGATGTCCCACCTGGGCTGCAACCACAGAGCTGGGTGCGGTTTTCAAGGTGCAGTCTCACCAGACTGGGGCAGAGGGGCAGAATCCCTTCCTTTGCCCTGCTGGCCACGCTGCTTTGGATGCAGCCCTGGATACAGTTGTGTTTCTGGAATACAAGTGCACATTGCTGGCTCGTGTCCAACCTCTCATCCACCCAAGTCGTTCTCATTATGCCTCTTCTTCATCTGTATCAAGCCCTCTCAATTGCCAATGTGAGAATGTCCATGGGTATCCCAGATTTTTCTGCACAACTTACAGTTGGTGGAGAGATCAAAAGTCCTGGTGAATGAACAGAGCTTTATTGATCCACACTATCACTCTTATTTAAAAATACGTAAAGGCAGCTGTTTGATCAGTCCTCTATCTTAAGCCAATGACTCAATTTGTGAGTAATCTGTAGTACAAATGAATGGAATTTCATGAGACTAAAAGAATTACAGGAAAAAAAACACAGACTGCAAAGAGAAAGGTGCAAATAATGAACTTGGGGCCAAAGGAGAAGTGTCATTTGAAGAGGAAGACGTTCTCAGAGTGCAAACTTGCTGTATACAAATACCTAAGGTAAAGGAATCTTTTAAGACGTAACACAAGATTTGTGATGAATTGCTGAGAATGAATGTTTCTGCAAATCTCCAAGAAAGAAGAAAAGTGCTAGAAAAGCCAGAGCTTAAAGATCTGTGAGGCTATTGGACATTGGACATTTCTGGCACGTTTCCTGGTGTATTTGTATCATAGCCAGAGTTTGTTCTCTGGTGTCTGCACAGCGAACCTTATCTCCCTGCCCTCTCCATGGTTTCCTAATCCTCTTGTCTCATCCATAAGCTGGAACAGAAAGCATAGGGAAGAAGATAATGCTATTATGAACATTTTAAGTTGCCACTCTTTTTTCCCCACTGGGTATTCCCAAAAAAACTGCCCTCTTTTCCTCTACACATTGCCATTTTATAGCTTCACTTTCCACTGCCAGGTATTTGGGGATGCTTATATATTTGCTGTCCCTGGAGCATACAGTGAACACATGAATAGTTTATCAAATATTTTGGTAAATGTTTAGAAATATGATGAGTGGACAGACTATATCACCAAAAAAAGTTTAGAGAAAGCACTAGGGGTTGTGGGGACAGGTATAGAAGTAGGAATTTGCTAAGAAGTTAGAGAAGTTGGGAAGGTGAATGAATAGAGTCTTTGAAGCAAGTAGGGAAGGAGAACAGAGAAAGAGAACTCAACTGTCAAGTAGTTGCAGGGTCAGGTATATTTTTATGAGCCAGTTCTACATAAATGGTCCAAATAATCCTGAATAACATGCAGAGTCCTCAGTTTCAACTAAGACCTTAAATACTTATTGAAGGTTTTCTTCACAGAAAGTCAAAACCTGCAATGTAAGAGAAATGAAGCTGACATTTACCACTGACATATTTAGTTCTATATGAATACTTTTAAAATTATTTATTATTTATTTATTTATTAATGGTTATGCACATGAATGCACCTTTATATTTTTGAATAATGTTTCCTTTAAATAATTACCATCTATTTTATGAATTTTCCCATTCATTTCTTCTCTTTTTTTTGTATGAAGTCAGGTGTTTATAGATTAGCTGTGGATTTTTACTAAGTGTACTGCTCCCTCCCTGTCTGTAAAGTGAGATGAGAGCTTGATGTTTATGTGGTTAAACACGATTTGTGCTTCCTGCCTTTGAGGCACAGCCATAGATCATGCTGTGTTATTTATCTTGCTTACTCTAGCTTTTTGTGATGAATTATTAAAATATGCCTGGAAGCATGGAGCCATTTGGAAGAAGGGTCTTACTGGAGAGCAGAACAGATAAAAGCACTGAGATAAAACAAGCAACCCTGTCACGAGCAGACGCAAGCAATATTGCAGAGAAGAAAGAGACCATTTTATCGGTCAAATTCTGCTTACAGCCACACTAGTGAAACCTCATCTAGTTCAATGAATACAGCTGGCTGCTTGAATTCATCAGCTGCTTAGAAAACAGTATAGTGACTATCCAAAGGCAAAACTGCCACATGAAGAATGGAAATATAGTTTACATTGTTAGTGTACCTGCAGCAAAACTGCAAGGTGACTATAACAAGAGACTAGTCCCAGAACAAAAAAGTCCTTCTGCCTCTGAAGTCTTCATACAGTTTCCTTTTCATCTCAAGAGACATAAATCACTACAGGATTTTTCTCCCAAGGGAAGCACTTGAATGGTCCTGTTACTGTGTTGGGTGAAAGTATGCCTGGCTTTTGAAATAATCAGTAAAGAATTTCTGTGTGAAATATCATTACCTTTGACTTTGTAATTCTTCTTTATTTTATTTCACTAACTACAACTAATTTTGAAAAACTTAAAGAAATACATCAAACTTTTCCAAGCAATGTGTCTCAGACTTTTAGACAAATCTTGGGCAAAAATGCTCAATTATTTTTAAGAAAAAGAAACAAAAAAGAAAAGAAACATGTTTTTATGCCCTACTAAACTTTTAGAGCCAATTCACACAGAAGCCCTAAAGTCTGCAGCAGAACATGAAACTTGAAAGCAGATTGTCAAGAGATAAGGATCTGCCTTTTCTATATCTCCTAAAGATCTTCCTCTATTATACAGCTATTAAAATGATGTTTGCATATGCTGAAGTAACATAGGTCAGAATTCAGCAGTGAATCCTGCAAAGATTTGCCTTCCCTGACTGTATTCCTGTACCGCGCAGGACATGCACAACCATCACATTCACTACATTCATGGTACTCCAAGAGGAAGTTACATACTGTGTTCTCTTAAGGGAAGGAAGATGCTTTTTCTCCCCCAGATTCTCCAAGTCACTTCTGGACTGCAGCTGCCAGGACATTACTTGATGCCTATCCATAATTAAAACATGCCTGGAGAGAAAGAACAGAGGCAGAGGGTAGAGCATGAAGAAGCAAAGACAACTGCAGATCATCAGACTGGGATAAGCAGTGTAGAATCAAGAAGTAGAAGACAGCTTGGGAAAAAAAATAAAGGAAGAAAATAGAATTATATTGGTAGGGGAAAGAACTGAGGAAATTGGAGTTGTTGGTTTATGGTTTTTTTCCCCTGGTGATAGTTGACCGTTACTACATTTTACATGAAAATGAGCTCTGAATAGGCCTGAGAAGGACATGGGTATTTTTCCTGACTGAGCAATCAGGTGAGTTGGACAGGAAGATGTCACTGTCAAGATACAAGAAGATTTTCCAGGAAGCTGAAATCAGAGTCTATTTACAGTTGAGATCCCCTTGGGATTAGGCAAGATCTCAGGAGGGTTTCCAGGACCACAGTTTTGGATTTAACAGTTTAAGTGCTGTTCAAATGGCCATTTCAATACCTGCAAACTTCAGCCTAGCCCAACAAACCTTTTCCATTCCACTCCTCCGTAGATCTGATAAAACTAAGAAAGCCATGAAATTGAGTTTGAGTCATAGTATGTCACATAGAAATGCAGGAAGAATAACAGGACACAATTCTCTCAAGAGAAAAGTTTAGGAAGCCTTCAAAGCCCAGCAATACCAAGAGAAAAATAGCTCCTTTTTGATGACTGAACTTGAATATGAATAGAATTTTTGGTGGTAGTACCTTAACACTCACGTGAACTGCACCTTGATATGCTGTAACATGTGCAGTGTGCTACACTGATTTCCAGCTTTGTGAATCATACATATTTCTCTTCTGTCAAAGGTAATAGGAAAACTGGACAACTAATTCTGTACAAACAGTGTCAATTCTTTACAGATTTTAGACACAATGAAGTACCCACACTAAAATATTTAATCACCTTGTGAATTCCCAAAAGTTTTTAAAGTGTCTCTTTACAACACCAGCTTATGAGGTGTGCAGCTGGAGCTTGTTTGGAATGCAAACATAAAGAGAAAACTGACAGGTACATGAAACACATGCAGGTGTTAAGCAAAGAGACAATAACACCTTGGTTACAGTGTGGCTTTCAGAATCTGCACGGCAGCTCAGAGGTGCTCTTGCTAAACTAATATGCTCTAAGTGAAATGCCCTGGAACCCAACAAATGCGTTGCAATTTTTGCAGTAAATTAGGGGCAAGTCAGTTAGCATAGACATTTAGTTTAATTAGTTAAATTCTACAAATACAGACAAAAAACCTAGCCATAATTTCTCTGTGAGGTTGACTGCAAAAATATGAATAATGAGAGCTAAGCAATTAGATCCTAAATTTAATATATTGCATGCAAAGCTTCAAGTGTATATAGATATGTAAGTAATGCTGCTTCTAAGCAGCTAAGCTTCAAACATTTTAATACCCCTTGCTATGATGGGTTTGCTGCCATTATTATATTCCTCAAAAATGTGCCTTGAATTTCAGTCTAAAACCTATTAACATTCTAAAGAGTTTGCAAACAGATCACATCTCAAAATAAGTATTATTAATAGTGCCCAACACCCTGAACTCACTGCAGTGTTTTTAGCAATAGTATTTTTCAATAAGCTTATGTAAAGTTGTGCAAATGTAGAACTTCATCATTTTGATGATGGAGTTTGAGGGGTTACGTTTACTAAGCTGGAAAATCATCAATAAGATGAAGAAATCCATCTGTCAGCAGAATATCTACTTATTCAAAAAGGTGCATCCATCCTTGATTTATTCAAGTTTGACACCACTTTTTTGCCTGGATGAAATAGAGACAGAAGAAATGGAGTGAAACAGAAGAAATGGGCTGCAGATAGGAGCAGGAAAAAAAAAAGATCCATGTGGATTGGACAGAAAATTTAGCATAAACTTTGCCGACAGGCATTCCCTCCAAGGAGAACAACCTGAGATACAAGACATGATGCATGTAAGCAGGACCTCAGGAGGAAATCAGGCCAGGGTTCCCAGCTGATGAGAGAAACTATTACAATTTTATCTTGAATATCCAGTTTAAACTTGGTTTCTTTTCCTTTCACAGTGGTGTTCTTACAGACATTTGTATCTATGTTGTCTATGCTGGGAAATGTAAATGGAATTTTTTTTGTTGCGTCTTTCCTTAGCTCAAATCCTACAGATAATTTCAAGATGATGATTTTCCTCTTCCAAACATATTGAGAGACTAAAAATAGCAGTCCCAGAGCTCAGTATCACAGCTTTCTGACATAAAGGTCCAGCATATCAAAGAAGACTAGGAATTTTTTTAATAAAAAGTCTATTGGATTATATCTTTTATCAAAGAGAGCAGGAAAGAAGTGGGGTCAGTCACTGTCAGGAAAGTTTTCTGACATACAGTTAAATGTTTGAACCTTGAAGGTTCAAAGAAAGTTTTGTAAAGTGACTTGTTTAATAAAAACCTTTTCTGAATCTTTTAGGTGTTTATATTTACTGAGAGATAACCTGGAGCTCTTGATTTATGTTGTGTTTGTCAAGGTAAGGAGAGATTTCAACTTTTCAGGATTTTTTTTGCTACCCTGTTTTGACAGGCTGAAGTGCATTCAAACAAGCAACATTTAATTCAGTCACTTTCTGCAAAAGATTGGTTTGATGGCATATACATGACTGAGTGAATAATTAGTTGTTTATATTTTTCTGTTAAACATTACAGAACATGAATAGAGCAAAGCTGTAAAGTTAGTATCTCTTGCCTGCCATGAAAATGTTTTTGCTTGAAAGAATAAGTTATCTCATCACTATCTATATACTTCTATATAACTTGGAAAGAAGTTACATAGAAAATAATCCTTTTGAATTAATAAATGCATAATTTTATACTTTATTACCCACCCTTTTACACTCTATTGTTTGTACAAAAGATGCAATTGGAAGGGGGTTTGGGGGTTTTTTTTGAGTTTTTGTGTTCTGCATTGTTAAAGATAAAATCCAAATTTTGGATACTTTCATCACCTGATAAGATCCTGACTTTGCTGGAAGGAGAGATCTTTATTCTGGAAATCCATACCCATGGCTTTAGTTTTATTCCCTCTGGATGTTGTTTACTCTCGGTATACTTTCAGTTAGAGTTATAACACAAAATAATACCAAAGAAAAGTCACCAGACATCTTTTTTTTCCTTCTTTTCCTTCAAAGGATATATTGCATCTAAGAAAATATCTTCACATTTCTAAGTTGCATGTGCATGTCTGTATTTTCATTTTCTAATTTGAAAAAAATAACCATGACTCTTCCGACTACAGAGAACATGAGAACATTCTGGGCATATATTCCCAGACATAATGGGGATATATATTTCACAGAAAAGGTGAAGGTGGCCTTATGAAAAGGAAATAAAGAAGTAATAAGCAGATTGAGCCAAACACTTTTATGAAAGAGTATTAAAGAACATGGTTGTGCTACAAACCAGTAAGTTGAGTTACATGTAATTATATTCCTTGCAGATCCTTGCAGACAACTATATGAGGAGCATAGGATTTCCTCCGCAAGTAATTGAACTGTTTTACATAAGACCAGTTATGTTGAAATATCAAAATTTTTTTTTTTTGAGTAGTGTTTGGTTCTATAGAGTCTTCATTTAATGGCTTCTACCAAAGCAGGAGAAGGATTGGTGGCATTTCCATTGGCTTTTCCAGGAAACCAATCAACTTTTAAGGAAACGCAGGTCCGGTTAATTCATTTCCTGACAGCACCACTGGTAACTTCGTGCTGGAGTTTTGCTTAGCCCTGATGGGATATTTCATTGCTGAGTTTGCTGAGGCAGCAGCAGTCAACAGTTAAATGTTGTTAAAAACTTCATTGATGTAGATAGATACAGGCTCAGAGCAAGGACTTGACTGGAAAGAAGGGTCTCCAGCCTACCAACCCTCTCCAAAACAACCACGTTTTCTTGGATTCAGTACTAACTGCATTAATCTTCCCCAGAGCCAAGATAAGGGTTCAGTGTTTTGATGCTCCTAACCAGTTATGCTACCATTCCTCTCAAGATGCAGTACGCAAGACTATTTTTCATATTCACTGGGAAGCAATCAGCTTTAAAAATAGGGGGATTGAACATGAGCCTCTTCAAAGAAATAGACACACTAAATTATCTTTGCTTTAGACTCCAAGGTATAGAGCAGAGTAGGTGATATTCAAGTTTGTATTGTAATCCAGCGTCATTACTCAAACTCCTAATTTTTTTGGGGGCAAGAACAGGAGAAAGCAATCTGACAGTAGGCTGAGCAAAAATCTTGGATTTCTTGGAATGACAGGACTAAATATTATGCAGTATTTGAATATTTGTTACTGTTAGGGTTGAAATGCAGGTATTCAATTTTCTAAACCTACTGATAGCAATCAATACTCATTTCCTTGAGTAAAGAAACCTGAATAAGCATCCAAAATGTTTTGCCAGGAAAATATGGAAAAAAAATTTTATGTGCAAATATGTACGTATATGTAAATTTCCCCAAGCAATTAGCTGAGCAAAAGAGTGGAGCCAAGCTTTATACAGCGGCACTTTAAACTTTTTTTCTAAATAAATCCTTGACAAATGGAGATTTTTGACTGAAGATTTACTGGTGCTAAGCCATGTGCTGCAGTTTACAACCACATAAATGGTCCACATTCACTTCAGTAGGGAACCCTTGCTCCTCACAGAAAACTGTTCAAAGAAGACAAAGAACAAGAGGCACATCATATCTGTAACATATGGCTGAGCTTCCAAATAGCTTCATATGCTGGCTGTTAGTTTGTAACTCCTGCCTTGCTCAGCTTAAAAAAAGACATGGTCAGAGAACTGCTGACGTGGCACATTAAAAGGAATAGAAGTATAATATGTCACTACCAAAAAAAGTCCTCACAGTATTCTGGGTACTTTTCTGAGGGCATGATCCAGTACAGAGCCCAGTCTGTAAGAAAAGATTCAGATAGCCTGCAGAAACTGAAATAAATAATTTTTAAAACAATTCACTAAATTATAAATGAAATCTACATCTCAAAGCAGAATGATACGTGGTTCAGATTTCCAACTTTTAATGTAACCCATCCGTCAAAGCTTAAGAAATGGTTTCCCTGCTTGATCACAGCAGAAATTCTATGTTTCTTTCCCATCAGTTCTGGGGCTTTTTTTCCATTCCATTAAGAAAGCTTAATTCTAGCTTGGGCCATTTGATTTTTTTTTCCTTGTATCTTTAAACCTCTGTTGTAATGGAATCAACAGAAGTACTACCTAATCATATTGTTCTGCTATTTATGAAGGTTTATAAATCTCTCTGCAAGTAAATTAGTGTCATATCAAACTGCTGAGCCTGAATTTTGCTGGCAGAGACAGATATAGGGCACTTTCCTTTAGCAGGGAACAGCAAATCCTGTTTTAAAAATAATTCCTCTCTCTTTCCCCCCTAATCTAGTGTATTCGGGAGTAAGACTCTTATGTGGGTCAGCTACAACTAAGATGAAGCCCTCTAAGCTGCTGTTTCACACAGTATATGTCAACTATTCATTTTAACATATTCATCACTGCTTATTTAAAAACTGTAGCATTTAAACTCCTGCTAATACAATTATATTAAATCTTATTGCTTTTCACATACACAAAAAGCCCCCCAAAACACTTCAATTACTTTCAACAGAAATCAGCTTCAGTGAAAGAACATTTAGTGGTACCATAACAACAGCAAATCAAAATTTTTCCTTACACTGTGAAGCCCCTAAAGGAACGTGCAATCCCAGATAAAAAGACGAATTTGCAGAAGTGCTCACTGAACCACTCTCCATCATTTACCAGCAGTTCTGGCTAATCAGAGAGGTCCCGATCAGCTAAGACTTCACAAATATGATGCCCGTCTACAGGGAATGTTGGTAGAAGAAGGTGAGAAAGTATAGTCCTGTCAACCTGACCTCAGTGCAGGGGAAGATCATCTTGATACCATCTCTCAGTATACCCAGGATAACCAGGAGATCAGGCGCAAACAGCAGGGGTTTATGGAAGGCAGGTCCTGCTTGATCAACCTGATCTTTCTGTGACAAGGTCACCCACTTAGTGGATGAGGAGAGGTTCTGGACCTTGCCCACCCAGGCTTTGGTAAAACCTTTGACACTGTTTTGCACAGCATTCTCCTGGAAGTAGTTGAGTCACCGTCTGGTTTAGCGGTGGACTTGGCAGTGCTAAGTTAATGATGGGAATCAATGATCCTTAAGGTCTTTTCTAACCTAAACAATTCTGTGACCTAGGATTCTATAAGCTACTCTTAAATAACTCTTTAAACTTGCTATTTACACATAAGTATTTGCTGCCCAAACTCTTCTGAACTAAATCCTAGAACTTTTTTTTAATATGATATGCAGACAATTAATCCTAAAATAATATATTCTCAGACGTGCAATACATACAGTCACTCCCAAGCTACTCTCACATGTAAAAAATTCACTTGGCTGGTGTAGGAAAATAATAAGCTTCAATGAAGTGGTTTTGCAAAGAAATATAATGTTTAGATTTAGGTTGGGTTTTAGTTCTGAGTCTATGTTTGCTTTGTTTTTTAAATGTCTGCTAATGTTCTGGTATGTTTTGAGTTGTTTGGCTTTATATCAAGTTATGAAAACTCTATGGTCACTTCTGAAATTACTTTGCAAGCCTTCACATGGTTTGTATTTCTAATGGTTTGTCATTGTGCTGTTGTGATAGGCAGTCCTGCTTTATGTGGCTTTATAAATACCTTGAAATGGTTGCTGTTTTACAGGATACTTGAGAATTTTTCAGAGTACTCAGGTCCCCCGACAATAAAGTTTCTAATGAAACTTGGGCATTCTTTCAACATATCATTGAGACTGAGCAGTCATAACAAGACAATTTATGACTACTTCAAAACAGGCACTAGAGAAGAAATATAATTTTAAGAGACTAGAGTGGCAGGGTTGAACAATGTCTACTAAACAGTGATTAAACCCCTCCTGGTTCAGAGGGAAAGACTAGAAAGACTATAATTTCTATTTATAAACTGTAAAGTTCAAGCCCAGATCTGAATAAGTTACAGATAAATTTGCCTGATATGCTAAATTCTGTTGACAGGGCTTACTAACAAATAAAATGCTTCTTTTGCTCTAAAAATTATACTTGCACAAAAATTATTTTAAGTTGTGTACTATGCTGCTCAATCACAATAATAGTCCAAAGATTTTCTTTCAAGTAATTCCTACTGGCAATA
This sequence comes from Rhabdornis inornatus, assembly GCA_013397075.1. Taxonomy (NCBI): domain Eukaryota; kingdom Metazoa; phylum Chordata; class Aves; order Passeriformes; family Rhabdornithidae; genus Rhabdornis; species Rhabdornis inornatus. The sequence continues at coordinate 126,078 of VWZS01004866.1, forward strand.
AATATTCTTCCTGCACTTGTCTTTGGGGGTGCTGTATATTCCATATACTTTGTTACTCAAAAGATATTCCAGATAATTTTTTTTCACTTCTCTTCATAAAGCCCTTTACTAACACGGTACTGCATATCTGTTTTCCAATTTTTCAAATGATTATTCAACTGATTCCACATACTGACACTGAGGGATATCTATCATATGGAGAGAAATAAATCAGTTTATGTGTATTAATCTTAAATTGTTTATATAGCTGATCTCGGGGTTTTTTCCTCAGTTAAAGTAATTTCTTTAAATAAAGCACCCTGGCAATCATTTCCTTCATTCTGATCTTAACTAGGCTATCATAGGAGAGAGTTAATAAAAACAATGCTATTGACTTAAGCAGAAGTAGGGCCAGGCATTGTATATTTAAAATGATGCAAAAAATATCTCACAACAGTACTAATTACACCCTTGGGAAGACTGCATCTGAAATCTATAAGCAATGAAGTCTGCTTTATATTCCAGCCATTAAAGTTATGTTGATCAATTAAAAAAAAAAAGGAAAAAAAAGAGTTTGAATCTTTCTACAAAAACTTCAGCATTTCAATTACTTCTTCTCTAAGTGTGTCTATGTGAAAGATGCACAATACTTTTGTTATTGTTCTGTTTGATGTTGATGTGTTACTCCACTCCTAGATCCCTGAGGGAGATTTCAAGTTTTGAGGTCAACTTCACCATGCTGTGCCTGCCACCCACCTCAGCTGGTGGGAAGTAATTTTATATGCTACATTTACTTTAATGATTATGAAATCTTAATAATATGAAAATCTATTCTATTTTGGATATAAGGCAATTATATGCAAACCCAATGCATTAAATGTTTATAATTATATAAAGCAAAACCATTCCTTCAGTGTACAGGTCCTAAAACAATTTTTTTTTAAAACACACACCATCTGTTTTTCCTGCCTGTAATGCCAGGGAATGGCCCTGCTTAATCCCTTCAATTTTGTTACTCCTGAAGACAAAGACCTATTTTCAGAAATATGAGCAAAGAATTTTTAAAACAAAAGTTTTCTGTTGAAAACTACTGGATCTGTAATGACTTGGGTACTTTTGAGGCATTACAACCAAGGGCTACCTTTTACAATAAGGCCACCAAATCCAAATAAAATAATACTACTAAACTATACTACAGATTTTCATCTAGTTGAGGAAAACAGACACAGTTGAAACAGCCCTCCCATTCAGAAATTCAAAATGGCTTGACTAATAACCAGGAAAGCCAGTAAAAGTTTCCATGTTGCCTGACCATCCAAAGCACCACAGTTTCTGATACTGAGAAATGGATTGTTACGTGCAGTTTCAGAAGAGCTGATCATCCAGAACTACAAAATATAAATGAAGAAGGAAAAATAAGGAGTACAGCTAATATGAGAGATTATTTATAAAAGATAACAAAACAGGGCACATAGCAACAAAGGCGCAGTTGACCCAAGCTACTAGAAATTATGTGTTTTGAGCACGATTAATAATAACTGGGAGAGGGCCAGCAATTGAAAGAATAATACTAAAGTTTAGTAATGATCCTCATGAAATCTCTTTCTTCAGGACCAGAATAGTAACTATAACACACTGATGCAAAAGTGTGGAAAATGAAAGCCCGGGAAATTAAATAATCTCTTTGTAGCAACCTGACTACTAGTTGGGTTCTTCTCAGGTTAAGGGGTGGACAACAGAATGGTGAGAGAAGAAGGTGAAGGTGAGCAGTCATACCTTTTTCTGCCAGTCCTGTAAGTCTAAGGAGCAGGACACTCAGGCCACTTGCTAGAGCACTATTCAGACTGTTGGGGAAGGAGACAGGTGGGAAATAAGCTGACCTTTCATCTTCCAGTGACTATTTGATTGATTAATTATTCCATGAATTCCATAATTGTACTAGAATTTTCAGATATTTTAGAAAATTCAGACAGTCAGAATAGCTCTTTCTTTGTGCCTACTTGCTCAATTTGTGTGAAAGTGGAAAAGTGCTACTCTTTGATTCTGTACTATGAGTCCCAAGTTTCTGGATCGATTATATGCTACCAGTTACTCAGGTATTAGTGCTGCCAGTCAGTGACAGGAGCTGTCACAAACCAAAGTGCCTTTTTCTAGATGTGTCATTCATCTCAAGTGAGATGGTTGTGGAAGCCAGGAGACCATGCACTGCAGGCTCACCTAACATGCTAGGACAGCTATGCTGCTTCTGGTACCCAGTCTGCTACAGATCCAGCTTCCTTTTTCTCAAAGGTTTTACCAGACGAAAGGTCACACTGCAAACTAAAGAAAAATTGACAATTTCCTTCAGAAAAAAAAACAAAAATAAAACAACAACAACAACAACAACAAAAACCAAAAACACACAAAAAACCTGGACAAACAACAACAACAAATAAACAAAAAAACCCTTAAACACTGACCAAGAAATTATGTCTGTTGTCTGCCAGTTTCAAAAGGTTTTTTTCCATAGGGTAGTGTATATTACATTATGGGGATATGTCATACAAAGCACAGCTGCTAATTTGCAATATATACTGACATATTGGAAAATGGCAAACGTTCACCATCTTTCCAAATTCATGTTGTGTCATTTAATAGTTTTGAAACTGAGATATAACAAACAAATAAGAGCTTATGGCAATAAAACTTTATAACCCGGCTTCAATGAGAAAAAACAAATAAATAAAAGACTGAGCATAAGGGACTAGGGTATTTTACATTTTAGATTGCTATTTACAATAATGAAAGCAGAAAAAGTGGAGCAACATTTCAATTCATTGCATTCCAGAAACTTTTAGCTCCACAGAACTTTAAAAGCGGTACTTTATGTTGAACTTTACTCACATTGACACAAATCTGAGTTCACATGTGACCTTATTCTTCACTTTCCCTTTTAATCTTCCATTCCAAAAATTGCATTCAATAAGCATAGACAAATTACTGTTCTTTCAGGTTGTTTTTATTATATCTTATCAAACCCTTATTATTTATTTGGTTGTGGAAGTTTGATTTTACAATATTTCTTTCAACTGCAACTTTAGAAATAATTTCTGAAATTTGCATTTTCTCTGACTTCCTTTTAAAAAGTAAACATTCCTTTAATATTTTTAATTTCGTTCACCTAATTTTCAAACTTCTGTGAACTTGAGCTTCATTTCTTAAAAATAATCCCAGCACATACAATTTGCAATTTATTCAGTAGAAAAGTATGTTCTGCCTTTTTCAATCTGATGCATGATTTGAAAGTAAAGCAGTAATCCTAAATCAGTTCTGCATATAACCTCTTAAGTGCATACAGTCAAACCTCCTGAAAACAGATATTGTGTGCAAAACTAGGGACATACTAATTCACAATAAATTCTTCTCTTTGTTAAAAATTAGGCCTACAATGTAGTTTAAATATCTTTCTCTTGCAGATAAACAGGCTTTAAATCACCTTTGCATAAGGTTATGGGGAGTTCAGCAGTTGCAAGGGGCTGTGGATGTTAGATTGTCACAGTTCAAAGCCGCACTGATCAGAGCCTCTGAAGTAATTAATCCATGCCCTGCTGATTCCAGGAGCAACCAACTCAATTCGCATCTCTTTTCCATGCTCTTATGTCAAGATTTACAAGAGTGTCTCTAAATCAGAGTAATCCACCCTTGTCTCTACTCAGGGCATCTGACAACAGTTTAGACAGTATCTTTTATCTTAAACTCATTCTGTCCTCTTGCTGCATAGAAAAGGCTTTGGTCACTCTCCTCCTCACTACGGAAAGGTGCGTTTGGGGATTTCGTCTTCCGCAAGTATGTAAATGTTGCTGTTATATTGAAAGTCACTGCACTCACATAACAAGGCTTTTCAATAAGGTACAGAATTCTTCTTTCTTCCACTGAAAATGCCTTGCTCTTCCTAAATGTTCTTTCTCTGAAGTTTCTGCTCCTGTATATTATTATTATCGCAGCCCAAACACAGCAGCAATCTGCTAGGTGAACAAATGGATGCTAATTGATCTGCAATAATTTTTTTTAGGCAAATCACAAGGGATTAAAAAAAAAACAAAACAAAAACACACCAAAAGGAAACAGACACATGGTAGGGAAGATACATGCAAATTCAAATGTTACTGACTTAAATTAATATTTGTAGGTAATTGTAATTAAATTAATAGCCCTGCAGTAACAATGACAACATTGCAATCATGTTTTACTTGAAAACAATGCACATACATTATTCCAAAGATGAAAAATGGATCAGGTTGGATTGCCACTTCATTTTACTTTATTTAGGTCTGGAGCAAAACACCATTATCTCAGGAACATCTAACAACTCCAGTGGCAACAATCCAAATGTAGAATTTGACCTACAGTGATCAAGTCTGTGTACTTCAACCTTCAGCATCTTCTCAGAACTCCAGTGATGTCTTTCAGACTCACAATGCACATGTGACCTGGAAATGTAGTGCAGGTATTGTCACTCGTACTTTGAATAAAGGGGAAAAATACCGAGGTGTTACTAGACTTCTTTAATGTAGAGGTTAAAATTATTTTAATGCCTCCCAATTCTGTCAAAATGTTTCATGAAGAGACTACTGCTGAGAGTGACAAATGTATTGATGCTGTCACACAGACTGGAAAAGAAATTTGTAAAAGTTTCCTGTCCTTCAGTAGTTTGGAGGTGAAAACTGCTAATCTTGAAAATTTAAAGTACAGTATTTGATGGAGTGAACAGAATAGATATAGAAATGTCTCCTGAGAGTTTCCTACCTTCGCAGCTTAAAGCACAGTTATAATCTCACAGAGCACTCCATTTTGGCTCAAATAATCTCTTATCTTACAGCATTTAAAACTTTAACTGACTAACAATAACCTTACAGAGTTTAAGGAAGTGAACACACTCATCGTTTCTTTCAGCAGTAAAATGCCAAGCCAAAAATCAACTGTCAGTGCAATTTCACCAACTTCCAGGCATGCACTTGATATGCTGTAAAATACCAGAATGGAGCTGAGTTCTCTCACAATTTTAAAGGTCTAGCTTTTAATATTGTTGCTAAAATTTTCTTACCTTTTTCCTCATTAGTCATATAATGTGCCAAAGATCTCAAAGCAAGGTTATTTTATGAAAACCTTTATATAGGGGGCAAACCTTACATCAATATCTTGAAGCAAAAGTTGCCCTCAGGCTCAAGATCTCCCTTGCTGCAGTTCTGGAAGAAGATGCTCCTGATTAAATACCTTTTGCACTGCCACTAGGTGGGATAAAACAATGTAGAGAGACTAGACTTGCCCTGCCAAGAAGATGGCCAGATGTCACAGATATGGGATATCACAATTGTTGTATCCACTGTTCAACCTGGCAGTCAAGGAAAAAGTAAAAGCCAGTTCAGTCACACATATGGTCCCAACTACACGATCATGAAGTCCATATAAGTGCAAGACTGGCACAAAACAACGGAAAAAGAGTTCATAAATCAGACAGGCAGGTTTATTTGCTCTTTGCACTTAGACTGATCACTGTAAGCATTTCCATACACAACAAATCCCGGTTTTAACTCATTCTGCTTCTAATATTTCTCTGCGTCTTTGCATTATACCTGTTTAATCTGAAATACCCCCTAATAGTACTTTACAGCATGGTTTTAGCATTGCTTGTGATGCTCCAAAACTTTCCTTGACAACGACTGCTGTCATTCCCTTGGTATAAGAAATTATTTCTTTATTTGTGTGCTCAACATACATTTGTATTATTTAAATACAAAGCAGTAGTAAACAGCAGAACATACCTGAACAGCAAACATTGGCTCTGAAGGACACACTTGCAAGCTGCTAGCAGAAGCAAAAAATGAAATTGAAGCAAAACAAGTCCAGCAGAATACCTGCAAAGGACAGACAGAACTGTTGTCAAACAAGCTGCAGTACTGAAAACACACAAAAAACAACTTCATGTATTACTTTGAATTCAGCCACTCGGGTTTCTCTCATCACTCTACTGGCAATAGATCTAGATGCTTATTGACCAGTTATCACAGAAAAAAAATGGGAAAAAGTGATCTTGAGAAAAAAGGTGGAAAAAAGTTTGTTTTATGAGAGATCATGAGTCCCAGTATACAGCTGGTAAATTAATGCATAACCACAAATTCATACAATCCTTTATAAAAAGAGATTTTTAAATTACCATATTTGAAAAACAATAAACAAGTAATTTTCAGTACTTTAATACATATAATTAAATACTATAGTACAAGTAATTTATAGATACTTCTTTTCAGCATTTGACTTGCTCCTTTTCTGATGGATCTGGATCTAAAGCCCATAGTCACTAGCCCTGACAGTGTTGTAGCCGTAACAGCAACAGAAGAATCTAGGGACTTTAAAGAAAGGCCAAAAGGTTTGTAAAAAAAATTAGTTGAAGAAAAGATCAGAATCCCACCTAAGGAATTAGACTGATATCTTCAGGATGTGTTACAGAAAAATGCCTTTGTTTCTAACTGTGTGGCACTGTCTTTGATTTGCAGATTAATTACTTCTCTTCCTGTAGCTGGAGCTATGTATTTGCACACCCAGACTTTTGCTGGAAGTGAGAGTACTGAAAAATTACCTATGTGACATTTGCAGTAGGAAACTCATTTATTACATCAGGGTCCTGGAGATAAAACCTCATATTCTGAGGTGATGAGTAATGTATTTTATTTAATTTAATCATCTTAAGGAAACAAATAACAAAAAAAAACATTAACTCTACACATGAGAGACTGAAGGTAGTGGGGTGAAAAATACACAGCGTAGACTGAAGAGAATTATGTGTAATGAATACAATGAAAGACAAAAGGAAAGTATAAAGTTTGAATACATGGCATTATAAAATTCATTTACAGAGCTTGAATTTTGACAAAGTGGACTGTAGAATATGCACATGGCTTTCTTTATTTTTATTAAATTAATTTTTAGACAGTGATATCACTATAAAATAACGGTCTTGGGAACATTGAAATATGATTTTGAAAGTTGCAAGGGCTCAACACAATGCTAAACATTTGAACTCCAACACAATTTTTCTCCCTGATTTTATTATTATTCTTTTAAAGGAAGAGAAAAGCTTCTTCTCTTGTAAAACAATCAATTATAGTACTCTAGACTATCTTGTTCTGCATCATACTCTGCTGGGATGAGCAGGGAATGTCCTAGTCAATCACATGTCACTTGAACCCTAGAGGAAATTTCTGTCTTTATAAAACAAAGGATTAGTGAAGCCAATAAGGACACCAAGAAACACAGATGTGAGGGGAAAAAATGCAATTCTCAGTAGACATAATCCACTCTTGACTCAGAACTTGAATTTGAGCTTGCAGCCCTTTCAATGAATAACATATATTTGATGAGTCCATTAGATTGTCAGCTTTTTTACTAACAAGTTTCTTTCATGCACATTTTTTCTTGTTTTAAAGAATCTGTGTGGCTAGATTATGATGAACAGGATGAGATACAATGAATAAAATCTCCAGTTAGATGTTGTAATGTGATTAACGCTTGCATCACTCAATCAAACTCCAAGGAAATTTAAAGCTATTAAAGAAGACAAACAGGTCTCTCAGGAGTCTGAGATGCTAAAAGCAAGGTTTAAAAGTGTAAAATTTTCTATCTATTTTTCTGATGATAAAATCCCACTGAACCCTTAAACTTTAGGCTGGCTTCTTTCTTCAAAAATATTTTTCTTTTTATTTAGATCACCTAGAATATAGATGTATATTTTTTCAGTCTTCCACCCCTTATTCATTTCCTAAATTTTTTCACATCCCAATTTGCAATGAATGCTTATATTTCATACACCTTCCAATTCAGAAGTTAACATGTCTTTCTTTCTCTTAACTAGCTTTAAACATAAATCAACATTGATGCATTAGAGTAGCTAAAACTCCCTGGACATAAATGCAGGCAAAGGTCCTCAGGCCCCCAGTGTGACATTGGAGAGCCAACCCTGTCCTGAGGCGCATCAGGCACAGCATCACCAGCTGCGAAGGGAGGGGATTGGGGATTGGGGATTGGGGATTGGGGATTGGGGATTGGGGATTGTCCTGCTCTGCTCTGAGCTGGGACAGTCTCACCTCGAGTGCTGGGAGCAGGTTTGGGTGCCACAACATAAGACATTAAACTATAAGAGAGTGTCCAAAGGAAGGCAACAAAGATGGTGATGGTGAAGGGCCTTGAGGGAAAGCCATATGAGGAGTGGCTGAGGTCACTTGGTCTGTTCAGCCTGGAGAAGTCTGAGGGGAGACCTCATTGCAGGCACAACTGAGAGTCTACAGAAGGCAGAGGGGCAGGAACTGATCTCCTCTCTGTGGTGAGAGGAGGCCAACCTAGACAACCTAAACCTGCCCTGACACAGCTGCAGGTCACTGACAGGAACAAAGGGAATGGCCTGAAGCCGCGTCAGGGTGGGTTTAGGTCAGATATTAGAACAAGGTTCTTCACCCAGAGGATGGCTGGGCACTGGAGCAGGCTCCCCAAGGACATGGTAGCAGGACCAAGCCTGTTGGAGCTCAAGGGGTATTTGGGCAATGCTCTCAGGCACATGTTGTGACTCTTGGGGATGGTGCTGTGCAGGCTTGGGATTTGGACATGAGGATCCTTGTGGGTGCCTTGCAACTCAGCTTATTCTGTTACTCTGTGATTACCAGCAATACCTATAAGCCATATCCTCTTTCAGTAAGATTTATTAAAGATCTGTTGATATTATATTTGAATTTTACCTCAATAAATATTAGGTTTGGCTAAAAAAGAAGCAAAATACCTTCTTTTTCCATGTTATTTAGCCTGTAGAACAGGCTAAACTTCTTGATTTTACTAGAAGCCATCTGCCTCATCATCTTTCCATCATCTGGCTTTCATTCTTTACCCAACATAATTATAACCAATTATTTATACCTTGTTATTTGAAAAGGAGTTTCTACTTTATTCCCACCATTAATTCTCTCTCATACTCTCACATACACACACAGCTATGTATATAAAGACATGAATAGGATGTGAAGGTTAGTGCTATGAGATGCACCCTGGATATTTTTAGGCTTCCTTATAGCCAACTCCTATGGAATACAGAGATAAGCTCCAGGAGAAATTATAGTCTTCCTTTGAAATCTGTAAGAAACAATAAACTACTCATTAGAGAATTCTAAAATATAACCACCATCAAAGTACACAGAGTGATTCAGAAACTAAAGGACAGGGAATGGACCAAGCCTCCAGAATCAAGTACTGCCCCAAAAAGATCCACAAACAGTTTCCCACGCACTAGAAAATCATGCATCAAATTTTAGACACAAAACAACCATTTACTTCAGTAACGGAGTGGGAGAGACAGAGCATCACAAGTATCAAACTGTTATTATTTGCTATTACGTTTTAAAGGATTTCCCTCAAGGCTTCTTGTTTTTATTAGTATTTAATTGCATTCCAAAGTGCATAAGAATTTAGGCTGGCTTCACAAAATGTTTCTCAGAGTTTCTTCTTTCTTTCTCGAGCATTCGAAATATAAGTGCAGCTAAAATTGTAAATCCCTTTGTCTACCACGCTCTGGCAGTGCCTCCTCAAGAGAAATAGGGGAAAATTGTCCAGGTATCAAGAGAGAAAGGAACTACAGTACTCCAGCTGGATATGAGGGCTGTGGCAAGGTGTGACAGTGTTGGCAAAGGTGTGCAAAGTGTGTGAAACTTGACACTCTTCCATCAGAGTTAAGGAACAGGAAGGGACACTATTGGAAATACGGGAATTGGATAGCATATCTGTAGTGCAGAAAAATAAATTCGCAGTTAAAGGAAAGAAAGTTCAGTAGATAGGAAAATCAAATCTATCAAAGGAAGCAGGAAAAATGGGAAGGAGAAGTATCACAATATAAAAAGAGATATTGAAAGTGGGGAATCTGTATATTACAAAAAGAATTTCCATCAATTGAGTTTTACTCCTACGGAGACCATTAGAAGCTTTGATCCAGACAGATCGGAAGTCATACCTTTTGGATGAGATCCTTGTAGTGTGTCATTATTGGCTAGATATGCAAATTGAGGAATCAAATTATATTATTTACAGATTCATCCTGCTTATCTTAACATTTGTTTTTATAGCACATTTGAAGTATGCCAAAGGAATGAAAACTTGAGATTTCTTAAACAGCTACCAACTTTATCCACAGGCAAATTAAATACTAAAAAAAAAAGCTTCTATCTGAAAAACGAAATACCACGACTGATAAACTGGTAGTGTTAATTCATACCCTTCGGAGTTCAGCAGGAATATTAGTCTTTCTAAATGTGAAGTCCTCCTTCTGTTGCACCTTGGATAGAAAGAAAAAATATTCAGACAGAAGAAATTAGAGTTACTTATCCATCCATGACAACAGCAATGTGTTAAGTTGATTTTAGCATTTGTCAAAAGAATGAAAATAGGATGGCACCATTCTCCAAAGCTGATGATCTGAAAACTACTACTGGATTTCCCTGGCTGATCATCCAAGACATAAATACACTCTAAAAAATAATTTATCAAATATAAGTGGACCTTAAAGAACAGACTGCAATGACTTACACCAGAGATTGTAAAAGAAATACATGCTCATGTTGCTGTGCTTTATGCATTACTAGAAGGATTAATGTACTACGGGATTTACATTAAACCAATACCTTATAATAAGAACAAAACAGAGCAGAATATTCCCCAGGTTTCTGTTGTCCTCAGAGTAATTTTTGTGGCAAACTGCTAATTATATACGAGTGATTTTTCCCCGTATCTCTACCTGCTTTTAAAAAGTTGCATGTTGCTTTATTTATATCAGTACTCAATTATAATTGCATATGTAGTGATGTCAGCTGATTGACCTGAGATGATCTTTCTACTAATATGGAACCTACATTAAAAAAAATTTAAACCACTTTTGCTAATAGTGTCAACACTATGGCAAAAGAGTAAGACCCTGAAGACTCCTGGCACAGCACCCTGTAGATTTCTATATCCTGTAAGCAACTACAAGGTGTTCTTAGGTAAATCATATTTTCACAAAAAGACTGTTCACAAATAAGAGCTTATTTTTGCTTAAGCCCTTGTCTTTGGTAATTAACTGTGAAAACTTGCCACTTTTAAAAGTTCTGCTGACAAAATATGGAAGAGAGAGGCTCTAAACCTCCTCCTAGTCGGTGTTGTCTTTAGATTAAAATACATATTTTCCTGTTTCCATCAGTCAAAGTGACAAGCAGTGAAAATAAAAGCAGACTTAACATTGCTAAGATGCCATTCCAAAGTTGCTCATGCTCAGATAATGTATTCTGGAGAGAAAGACTAAGATTAGAGAGAGATTTATATTTCTCTCCTGACTGCCCCCCAGGAGTAGGTATAGTAGACAAAAGATGATGAAATTCTATCAATTACAGGAAACTACATAAGCCAGCCTTACTCATACAAAAAAAAGGATATTTTCAAGGAATTATAACTTTTCTTTCCAACATATGAACTGAGATGAACAGCTATAATAATACTCTGGACCTTGCTGAGATAGATTGTCTAACTTTTCTCATTTGAATTTTATCTAGCACATAAATATTGATCATTTTAATATGTGATTCGATTACAATGCCTCTTAATAACTGTACTTCTATATCCTGGATTATGCTGCACAATGTCTTATCTGTTGCATATAGCTATGAAATATTTCACAACCTTTCCTTCAGAATACTTCAGTTGGACAGGCTTCTCAAAGCTTATCTCTGATCCATTTGACAAGGGGAATTGAGCTATTTTTCAGTAGATTTCTGAAAATTTCTACCAAATACTCTGTTTCCCACCGAGTCATAAGTTACTGGAAGACACATCAGTTAAGATGTGACAGCAGAACTGAAATGTAAATTTCTTTCACTAAACTGCTTCTTAAGGACCAACCTGTAGAGAAGTTGAAATATGAAGTATGGAGCTTTTGTGTAAAACATAGAATTGTCCCTGTTGATCATCCCCAGTGATTTAGAGCTGTTTATTTGGATTCACCTTGCTCATGTCCCAATATTCTCTTCCTTTTTTATGCTACATATTTTAATAAATGTTAGTAGAAACATATGAGCAAGTTGCCCAGTAAACACAGCAGTGCCTTCACACAGATAAAAGATAAGCTTTTTAGTCCAAACAGGTTGAGTTAGCTGAGATGAAATAATATAAAAGTAAATGAAAAGGGTATAGATGGATTTAATCTTCTATTAAAAGACTCCAGGAAACTGTTTCTGTCCCAGAATAAAATGAATTACTTGAACTGCAGGCTGAACTGAACTGTCAAAAAGGCCAGTTCACTCGTCCTTATCTAAAGAGGCTTGTTTGCAAGCGTTTGAACCTCTGGTGAACAGCCTGATGCAGTACTAATCAAAAGGTGCATGGTTTCCTTAGATGTGAAAGATGGAGTTTTTGCTGAAACTGTCTGATATTCATTTCAGCCTCAAACTGCCAGTAATAGATTGCCACTAGCCAGTAAAAAGTTCACTATAAAGAATTATTTGTCCTTTCTGTCCTTGGCCACAGTTACTGTGTTATCTAAAGTAGGCAATTTTCTCATGTGTTCTTCAGAAGGTCATTCAAAACTCTCTTACTTGGCAAGATGATGGGGATCTAAAAATATTATGATCTCCAGGCATTTAGCTTTAGTTAAATTTCCCAGTGTTCAAAATAAGATGAAAGTCAACAAGAAAGGTTAAATTCAAACAGTCCGGTGCTTATAATTTGCATGATATAACCAGTGCCCAATTTTGTAATTTTGTCAGGAGTTTGAACAATCATCTCTAACAGAAGTACCAAGGATACAATACATACAGTCCAATAAATTCCAATATATACATTCCTAGACCATACATGCCTTTTAGATATATGTAATTCTGACTTAAATGCATATAGGTTGTATTTTCTAGCTTAATTTTTCAGCCTGGGAAGTTGAGTATTCATATTTCTTATTTCATCTCTAAAAAGATCTCCTCATTATGTACAAATCCTACTGCTTCTGAAGCATACACAATAATCTTGGAAAATTACATATGGAAAAAGAACCCCAACAAGCCTCCAGGAATATTTCTAGAAGAAGGCCTCAAGCTGTGTAACGTTTTATGAAAGGTTTGGTGAGTTTTTTGGGTTTGGCATTTGGGGTTTTTTAGACCATGATTACAATATATGTATGGTACAAAAATTTCAACAGCTGTTACATTCATATTCATTCATGACTTCTTTTAAATAAGTATTTCAAATTATCCCTTGATAAATCAGCTAATGTATTTCCCTATTTGCATAGAAATGGCTTACATCCAGCTTCCTTTTGAGCACACATGATTGTTGAGAGCAATTGCTTTGTACACAAGTTTCCAGCTTACAATTTTACTACTTCTCATAAGGCCAGCATAAAAAAATACCCTAAATACCACAGAGAATGGATTCTTACAAAAACTTGTTTCAGCTAACAAGGACTAAAAGAAAAGGAGAAGGAAGGATTTGCATTTTCCCAGAGTCATCTGCTTTTCTTTTTTGGTTTGTTTTTTTTTTTTTTGGGGGGTGTTTGCTTGTTTGGTTGGTTGGTTGGTTTTTGTTTTGTTGGGTTTTTTTGTTTTTTTGGTTATGAATGCTCTCCTGAAAGGAAGATTTTATAAAGATATAGTATTTTGGTTGGTTATACCTGGTATGAAAAATATGAAGGAAGGAGAGAAAATATTAAAAAAAAAAAACAATATTAGAAGTAAAAATTTTTTCAGGTGTAGCACATATAGCTGTTGCTCAGCTATCAACAACTATTATACACTCATCCTCTAATTTGGCCTCTTGGTCAGTCTTTAATCTTCAGGAAATAAGTGTCTGAAATTTTCATCTCTGACTGAAGATTTTAGGGTGTTATTGGTCTATAATTTTGCTGGTTAGTTGCAGGGCAAGGTTTATTATCTATCTAATAGGCCCACATAAAGAAAAAACCTATAACCTCCTAAAGCTCTTCAGATAAAAGGATTATAGACAGAAGTACTATCTTCCATGAAGCTCAAGAGCACTGACACCTTACTTTCTATGATGAAAACTGTGCTTGGGCGAGGAACAGAGCCCTGCACTATCCAGCCTAGTGATGGACAAGTGGAGAGACCAGGCTATGCAATGTGGTCATGAAACAACTGCTGTAGAAAAAATTTTTAAAAGAAGATACTTGCAGGCTTTGATCAATTTATAATTCCTCTGACAACATCAGTTGAAGACACAGTCCTACTAAATATCACTGCTGTCATATTTCTCCCAGAATTGTCATAATGCTGATGTAAAAACAGCACCATAGTTTAAAATTTTCAGCACCAACTATTTTAAGGAATTCCATTTTACTGCGGTTTACAGATGAGTTTTTAAATTGTGCATAGTATAAAACATGCCTGAAAATACTTCCTTTCCTCGGGCCATTCACTCTAAGAAACAAAGGAAGAGTTAAGATACAGGAAAATTCCCAAATGCAGTCAAATTGAGCTGTCTATGCCTGGACTTCTGAGTTACATACTATTAGCTCCATTTTCCCGAGTGAGCATACAAAGTTGAAAAGCACTCTATTGCTAGATGAAATACACTCAGCTTTGACTAGAGCAGGTGAAAAATAAGGAGACAGTGGGAAAAGGGAAACAAAATATCCCCTGATAACTGAGCATCACCCTTATCCAGTTCTCCCTGTCTTCCCTCTTCACATCTGTCCTGCTCAAACTAATCGCTAAGGCAAAGCAGACTTTCAAGTATTGATGAAATAAATCTGTTGCAGCAGCTCCCCAATGTCTTTCATGCATTCTATCCCACTAGGATCACCACAATGAACCATACAATCACCCTATTCAGACAGCATTGCCATAGCTTACTTTATTTAGGAACATATTGTGAAAATAGTTAGTCAGGATCCTCTGTCTGCATTTCATCCAGCTGCCTGCTGCGTCATTGAGCCAAAAGACTGCAAGTGTATTCCTCAAGTGACAGTCTTTCCATTATTCTCTAAGTGTCAGTCTTTCCATGGATTCTCAGTGCTTTTCTATTTTCAATTCAGTCTTAATTCTTCAAGTGATCCATGGCTCAGGGTTTTAGCTACTCAGTGATAGTGATTTCAGCAAAGCTTTTAGCTTTGCTATCAATGATACAATTTGAGCCTTAGCCTGAAATTTTGGATTAAGCACAATAATAAAAAGCAACAACAATAAAGTGGTCTTCTCCCTTAAAAGGATATGAAACCTTATGGTACTTCCTAAAGAAATTAAGCTATCTCATATAGTAGAAGAAACAATTTTGGCAAAAGTATAGAACTATAAAAGTTAAGGGATTTGTGTAAACTGTCAAGTATGTATTAGCACAGGAAGACTGTAACAGAATGTCAAAATTCACAGAAATATAATTTAAATATAACTTTGTGTAAATATAACTTTAAATATAAGTTTGTGACAAATATATTTAAAAGGGAAAGAGAACAAAAGAAACCCAAACTGTTTTGAAGAAAAAACATTAGTGCTATTTTGTTGGGTTATTGTAGATAAAACAAAAGGCTTTGATGTATTTTGATGTGTTCTTTTTTTTCTAATATCCTAATCACACACAACAAAAATTTTCTTTAATGAACTTTGAGCACTTTCTATAGTTTAGCAAAGTGTCAATAACAAAATATGTATGAGTAAGCTAAGTGCTTCCTTCTTCAAGTCTAACTTCACAATTCTTAACAGCAAAGACTATCAGTTATTTGTTGAAACATTTTATAGTAAATTAAGGGAAAGTAAAAGATATTTCATTTTCTCAAATAGGATTGCAAAAAATGAAATTAATTAATTCTCACCTACTTTCTTTCTACTCTACTTCAGCTACATGAGATAACTAAGAGAATAAATAAGAGAGCTGCTAGTGTGTGCCATGGATGTTTCCCATTTAAATAATGAGGAAAAGAGTATGTCTCAAACCCTGAAGCTTGAAGTATAAGAATCCCTGGGGCCACGATAAATAGTTTGTAGGTAGTCCCTCAAATGGCATTGAAAACATACAAAAGTTCAGATTTTAAACCAGTAACTATGTAAATTAATGTGCTTTGGGAGGCTTACTCATGTCAAGAACTCCACTTACGAGGAGTCAACTGAAAGAAGCACTACAATATTTTAAAAGGAAAGGATCCTGGTTTGCAGTTTCTGGATGACTGATGTGTGTCTCACTTGGAACATCAGTGCTATGGTGTAGAGCGGAAATAACTGGATAGAGTGCAGTGATCACACAATTATACAGAGTGGAAGAATAATAATTTTTCCAGCCCATACTCATGAAAGCTTCCTAAGCATTCCCCTTGAAACAACGGGCCATCGTCTATGAGCTTACATTCAAAGTGTAAATCTCCAACATGCCATTAAGGTCTCACAAGCTTCTCCTACAGGTGGACAACACCTTTGATGAAGAGTTTTCAAAAGGCTTCTAGGGGATTTTGTAGCTGTCAAACCCACAATTCCTTTTCATTTTTATTCTCCAAAATAAGAAGTTGTTTTTTTATTATATTTGGTTAAAGCTAGTAGTATTCAAGCATGGAAATTACAACTAGGTGAATCTTCATTATATTCTCCATACCTCTACCCTTCAAACAAAAATTCGATATTTTTCAAGTTTTAATCAACTGCATTTCACATCATTCTCTTGAGATACATGAGGAATAAATAAAGAATTATGAGACATAACCGTAAGGATGATCATAACCACAAATATAATCAACATACACATGTTATAAATGAACTTTCGTTTCAAAAGAAGACACAGTGAACACAGGCACTCTTTCAGGCAAACGTTTTCTGTTTTGGGTTTAATGTTTTAAAAAAATCTTTGGATTAGTTTCTTTGTTTGATGGAAGATACTTGATGAGTGAAAAATTCTTCAATTCAGCAACCCAGAGGTATTCTTAGAAACTCTGATGACCTTAACTCTGATATTATTTATTTTAATGCAAGTCACAAACATTACATCTAGAGCTAATAAAATCATAATAAGCAATTAGGAAATTAGGCTCCATAGAATTCACTGTAAGTATGTAAAGATTGAATCTGTCTTGTAAGCAGTTTTTTTCCTATTTTTCATAATGAGATGGACCAACCTGCTCCTACATTTGGTGTATCTTAATGTGAGAAATGACTGGCTTTATAGAAGGACCCAAGAAAAACACAAGGAGAAGAAAGCAGAAATGCTTTTACCAGACAGACAACTTACAGAACAATAAAAAGTAGTTCTGCTGCTGTTGGTTGGAAAAATTCAAGGAAACCAAAAAGCATCCTATCAAACTCCAGTCACAAACAGTTTCTCTACTCAAACTGGAACCAAAATAATCAAATGCACTATATTCCATACCTGTAGTTATTTTTTAATAATTTTAAACTTTTCTGCCTTAAAAAACCCAAAATTAAACAAAAAACACAAGACTTCTTACTTACCTTTGGTAAGAGAAGAAATTATGCGTTAAGCAGAGGCATTACTTGCTAACTAAAAGCATAATTAATTGCTTTGTAAAATCTATTTCACTGCTACAAAACCAGGAACACCTTTTTGCAGTTATTAATAGGTAATGTCAACTGGAAATCAAGGAAAGACACATGTCAGTGGCATAGGTTGTATTTATTAAACATTTAAAAATGTTTAGTTAGTACAAGAAGCCAAATAAAAGAATAGTATAACTCATCTTATCATGTAATTCCATATGCTGTAGGAATTAATTTTTTATTGGATTCTATGATGAGACACCTATTCAAATAACTAACCTATGAGTATCTTCAAAGATGATGCCTCCAATCCCAGTCAAAATATATTTAAATTAATTTATTATTAATCAATAGAGCAACAATCTCTTGCTAGCTCTTTTAGTTGTAACTTCACATACTTTGAAAGTGCAAAAAAAGGATTTAAATTTATCATTCTCATTAAACTTGTAAAAGGCTGCGTTAATTGGATGTTGCCCTAATTCACTTACATGTTTCCTGACAATAAAGACCATATGATTTAAGTTCAACTGATTCTAAAGTCATTATTTACTGACTTCACTGAAGTTCATAGCCTGAAGTTGAATTGAGCTGCAAGAACTATCCCTGAGAAAGGAAAAGGATCAAAGAAACACAATTACTCTAAATTAGGAGGAAAGAAAAAGAAAAAAATAAAGTGTAGAACATACACTAATACCTTTAGTATTTTTAAAGCCATAATTCAGTGTCATCACAAATAAAAATCATGCAATATTTAGTAAATCTCACAGCTACAAAAAATAAATCATCTGGAAGCTAAAGTTCTTTTTGGCAAATTGAATACACCATTTTGCAGTAGTGAAGTACATGAAAACTCAAGCCTTCCTAAAGCATCACAGTTTAACTCAACCACACATAAGGGAACTAAAAGACTGATATTTTAATAACCATACACTGAAAATGAGGGAGTAGTTGAAAGACTGACTCCATCATATGCCCTAATAATTAGTGACAAAAAGAAGATGCATATACAAATATACCTACAAGACAAAATTTGAAGTAATTAGTGAATTACTTCAGAGCCATGGATAATGGGAGCTATTACCAATAAAGTGTTACCTTACAGTGTAGAATTACTTGGAGAACACAGCAGTGCAATATAAGGTTTTAAAAGAAAAAAAAATGGAACATTAAGTGGGAAAAGGATTGCTTAAAGCAATCTTAAAACATTAAGAAAAAATAATAATGGGGGAAATATGTGCCATGTTTCTAATGATTTTACCGAAATCATCTCAAAAACTGAATCTCTCTGCTGCACGATGCTAACTGTCAAAAATTACACCACAAAAATGACTCATGGTTTAAAGCTACGCTAACTTCTCAGTGGGTTAACACTGCAGTTGACAAGATCCACTCTTTCTCTGCCCTTGGCAGGAAGCAAAACCTCAGAAATGCATACATATGGCAAACCATGGACTGCATGGCTGTCTCCAGACCATAGTTCTTTTTTCCTATTTCAGCATATTCCTTTATGGACTTGGTTTTCATACTTAGAATACTAAATATTTGGACACTCAGTGATTAAAACAGAGCAGGAAATAATATCACAACCCTAAATGAAAATAATGTGTTCTTAGAAAATTAGTGCCATTTAGAAAGCATTCTTTATGGTACTTGCCAGGAGGCTCTTGATGTGAAAAGCAAAAATTGTGCAAGCTTCTGATATAAATGAGATGTTTTGGACTGTTTTGTTCAGGCATGCACATCCAGCCCTTCTCCAGGAAGTGAGCTGGGGGGAGGTGGGAGGCAGGGACTGAGCAGGTGTAGCAGGATGTTGGCTCAGAGCAGCAATGCTCCACCTACACTGGACCCTCTCTTCTGCTCACACCTTTCCTGTCACAACAGTCAGAACATTTGAGACAAAATATGCTTAGATCTGGTCCTCTACAGTCTAATTATGCAACTGACAAAGTGTGTTCATTACAAAAATAATTATTGATCTGACATGCTAGAAGCTCTACAAAGCGAAACAAACTTTCTAATTCACTTCTAAAACAAAATTGGAAATATTAGTGAGTGCTCATTTTAGCAGTCTTATGTTACAGAGATCATGCAAAACTCTTCTTAGATTAAGACACACTGGAATCTTGACCAGAACATGGTAGAATGTTTATCTAAAAGAGAGTGTGACCAATGAAAGAACAGTTTCCAGTGTGAGATGGATATTGAGAGATTATCCTGTACACACTGCACTACAAAACAAGTCTATCAGAGGCAGCTGGGATATGATGCAAATGCATTGTAATTGTCTGTGGGTTACGTGAGTGACAGATGGCTGAATTGAGTGGAGGGACAGAAATAGTGTAGAAAAGGGAATACAATAAAAGTAGATGTGTAATTTTTTGCAGCTACAAAGGCTTTTTGACAGCAATTGGCTTCCAATCACTTTCAAGTAACACATGACTAGGACAGTAAACATCATTAAAATAATTGACTAGTCATCAGGAATAATAAATTATTAGAAAAATGTATTGTTCACACCCATTTATTCCTAATGTAGACAGCTAAAATATGTGGCTAGAGACAGCCCTCTGAATGCTAACGTGTCAGATGTGATACCGAAATCCATTCTTTAGTGTGTGGCTTAGACAAGGGTTTTCAGACAAGAAATAGTACTGGAAAAAGCAGTGACTGGAATAACTTCAGTGGTATTTCTCAACCATTTGCCAATGAATTTAATCAACACACTGTTGCTAAAATGAACTTTAGAATTACTAAATTAAATCAGATGTTAACTTGAGGTACTGCAAGTACATGAAAGAATGCAGACCTTTAAAGACAACCTGTGTATTAAAAGGAAAATAGCTGTAGAAAAAGGCTTAAATATAGTATTTGTCCTTCCAAGGACATTCAATAGATGGCTGCTGATCTCTCAGAGAACTCCTTAGCCCATTTTAAACAATTTAATAGAGTAATAATTTTATACAGGAACAAATCTGTATTCACAGGGCAGTGGCTGTGACTGAAGTATCACTGCAGCCCAGTAGTGCTACTTCTCCCTCCTGTCACAGTGGCTTCTGCATACAGATGTGCACAGGATGAACTTTGGTAGCAGTCTATAAACCTGTCCAGCCCAAGGGACCCCTAAATACAAGCTGTTGCCTTTTTCTGTGGAGTGAAAAAAGTGAATGCCTGCTTGAGAAGAAAATGCTGCAGGACAGTAGCATGACTCTGAGGTTGACCACAGACTCCCTCACAGCCTTTTCTTGCTTCTGCAGCGGCTTCTTCAGCACCTCTGGTGCTTGGCAACAAAATCAACAGCTACAGGCCATGCAAATCAACTCCTGGGTTTTTCCCGTGCTGGATTTAAAACTACATCTGAACAGATAACCGAGATTACCATAAAGGAAACAACTTGTCCCCAGCTCAATGAAGAAAATAAATTTGCATAATAATATCCACATATGTTTAAAAAAAATCTGGCTAGATACAGTATTGATCAGCTATTTTATAAACCCTCAATAACAATAGCAAGATCAGCATGGTTTTTGGGTCTGCTAAAGAATCATTAGCATCACGATGAATTCAAGCATTCAGGAGCTCAAAGCCTACAGTCTTCATTCACACTTTACACAGATCATTGCAAAAAACAGTCATTTAATTCAAAGGATGGATGATTTAATAAAGGAAATTTAAAAGTTTTTAGGGACTTCTGGATTTTATTCTAACTTGTCAAAGGGTTTTTTTGCTTGCAAGAAGAAGAAGAAAATATTGTGTCACTTTCTTATTGTTGTTTTTTAAGCTTTAACTTTAATTAATTAATTACTTAAAGTGGAACTAAATTTTAAAAACATATAAGCAAAGCCAAAGAACAAGTAAGGCATTATGCCTACTTTGTAAATCTATCTTGTTTTCAAAATGCATACTTTGAGTACCTTGCTCTCCAGTGGAATCTTTCCTGCCCATATCTTGAATATAAAGAGGAAATTTAATCCCACATTTAAGTTATTAAATGTACTTTTAATTAGTCTAGGATCAGGTGGACATTTTGGAGCTTTACCACAGCAAGAGTATAGCTTCCATTGTGAAAAACGATTTTTGCAGTTTTCATTACAGAGAAACATTAACCTCCAGATGTGAAATTCTCCTTATATATACACATCTCAGAAGAGGTAATTAATTTATTCAAATAAATGAAACACTATACTCATTCTGCTTTATTTAAGAAAATGTCTCTTCTACATGGCTCAATGAGTTATATTTCCAATACTGTGACACAAATACAAGAAAAACCTTCAATATTTGGAATGATTTTTATTTTAATTATCAAGCGGTGATAATGAGTGAAACAAAAAATAAACACAGTCTTAAATAATTTTTTATCCAGTTAGTTTTCAAATATACCATAATGCTGCTATTTTTTCACCTGAAAAAAACCAACCCAAAACATAAAAAATACTTTTTTGTGTCTGTCTGTCCTTAGGAAGCATGAACAGAGGTCTGAAATAATTGTAATTTTTTTTTTTTATATTATTAACAAGGAATTGAAGAGCAAAACAGACTTTGCTAGCCATTATGGTGGTCACTGTTCCCATAGTAATAAATTTTTTTAATGTTACTTCTGTATGCATAAATAAATATGTAGCACAGTTAATTTTGGGTGTTAAAGTGAGTGAATTACTAGTTAATAAACCAGTAATTCTGAAAGTGACTGTTCAAAGTTTCACTATTACTTTTAATACAATGGCCAAATCAAGTCTCTTTGAGCATATTCCTCTGATTAAAAGCCAGTATCACCATGAAATTAGTTTTTGTCATGCAAGTAAATCAGGTCAGTTATTTTTACATTCTCATGCTTTATTATTAATTTGAAATCTTCAGTGTTATAGATATTTTGCTAAAGTACTTTTAGTAAATGTCAGTTAATGAGATTATAATGAGAATTTGAGAAAATAATAATTCTATTTCAGAAAAAGAGAATAAGAATAAAATACTAATTTATTAAGATCTGAAAGCTTTCCTGTTTGCAAATTCAAAACACAAAAAAACTACAAAGCAAAAACATATTCGGTTTCTTATCTTGGTAAATTCATCTTAGAACACGAAGTATCCAATACCTAAATAATAATTAAAATATCAATTGGATTGGAAACAAAAAGTATGGAGATTGGGACAGATATTGCTATAATTATCAGCAAAGTTTACTATTTAAGAAGTCTGTGGCTGTGGACACAAAATAAATATAAAATTCATTATAAGAATTATAAGACCAATTTTATCTGAATAATAAATACAGGTTAGGGGTCAACACCACATACTGAGATTCTTGAGACACATTATCTTTATTTCACAATCAGTATAGACAAAAGATATATGACTAATTCAGTGGATTTTCTCAAATCTTCTCCTGTACAGAAAATATAATTTTATTAAACTGTTCCTATGAGCACAAGATACACTCTCTGCACAATTGTTTTGCTTTTAGATACTTGTTCGACATTATATCTGGCCATCACAGGCATTTTCCTAATCTTCATAAACCTCAGAATCCCTGTGAAACACAAGACAATTAGGGTTCAAGTAATTTACCAAATACAGGCATGAAATGCCATCTGAAAAGCATCCAGATACCTTAGACAACCTCCCCTATCAGTTCCTGAAGTCAATAGCTCTCCTACAGGTCCTGTGTCACATTTACCAGCTACATCTAGACGTCCTAGAACTTCCGACACTTCGGAGCTAGCAAAAAAGCCCCCAGTACAATACTGCATTCAGGAAGCATGAAGCCTTCCTGCACCATTAATGTATCAGATATAAATGCTGCCAACATGCTGCTCAGCACACTTAAGGGGATTCTCAGTTCCTCAGCACAAGACCAGGTCTCAGAGAATAAACAAGTATAATAATTCATACAATTTCCTGTTACAATTTTAAATCATATTCATACAATAAATATGATTCTGTCCTCAGCTGCTGTCACGACATTTTTTACAGCTGTGACAGACAGGGTGTCCAGTGATTTGGAAAAATACACTCAAGGAAGGTGAATCTCACAGCAGAGACTGAGGAGCAGAGGGTGGCCTCCTCAGCCTTCTCTTTTGTCAGCAAGCATGAGCCACCAACTAACTGAACAAGGTACCAGATGCTGTATCAGCAATATTAGGAAGAAATGAGCATGAGCATCCAGGACCTCAGGAAAAGTCTTGCTGCTCTTTGTCCTAAACAGGCATCAATTCAAATAAACACCTAAATTCTGTCAATTAATTTCAGATTTTCCAATACTTCAGGTATCACATTAAACCAAGCTTCATGTAATAATGTCAAAGGGTTGTTTATTCATAGCTTGTTTTCTAAAAAAATGCCAGTAGCAAACACACACAATGGGCTACTTCTGTGACGAAAGCTCTTTTGTCTTCATTGGCGCCTTGTGAAACCCTCAGAGTCCAGCAGCTTAAGACTGCACATTAACACTATGAGATGAAAAGTGCTTTGATCTCCTCATTAAATTCCAGTTCTGAGGTAATACAAGACAGATGAGAGCATAGGGGGAACTTCATAGTACATCTGTTTTACATGTAGGCATTCAATGCTTTGAATTAGAGTTCTCTCTTGCTGCAGAAAAGAACCATGATGTCTCAACAGGAATTCCAGCTGGTCATCCCAAAGGTATTGGTTGTGTATGAATGTCCAAAGTGAACCCCAAGCCTAATTAATTATGAAAACTCATTTTTCGTTGAATTTACAAGCTAGGACCACAAACAAAATTAATAGGTACATTCAGTATATATACACATTAAGGTCCCTGACACTTCAAATGCCTCGTTTTCACTATTTGTAATGCATTACACATTACACAAGATCCTACAGTGAGCACTACAGTTGGGTGTGCATCATTTTGTAATAGTGACTTTCAGTGTGCCTGTGCTCCTAACTTCTGCTAATTTAGTTCTAAATTTTCTTGTCTTCTGTGTGAGCCCACATAGGTCAGTTTTTCATGTGCAATCCAGAGACTGCCAATGCACATACCCTGGACGATCTAGCAATGTAACCCAAAGAATATATGAGAATGGATCTTCCAACCAAACCTGAAATGGCTTTTGGAGGAGTTTACCATAGACAATGTTTCACCTGAATGATGGATTTAGCTGCCTTTAAAGAACAGTATAGACAGAAACTATCTATGAGAACAGAGGACAGCAACTGCACAGGAGAGTAACCCCTGAATAAAGCAGAAAGAAGGTCAAATCAAAAAGGAAGCCAAGGCAAGACAAGGTCACAAATCAGATCATTGGAGATCTACAAATAGAGCCCCAATGGCCTGACTTTTACATATCTAGGTCATGCCATTTCTGAGTCAATTAACAGATAAACCAATTATAGGATTTTTTCAGAATTTTGAATCATTAATTAAGGGATCCAGAACATAAAATCCATTTCCCTCAAGTAGAAATGCCACATAAGAAGTGCCCTGCACTTTCCTCACAATTAGGTCACTAAAATATGCTGTGGCTCAAGAACCTGATGTTCATTCCCCTAATAATTTAGAAGGGGAACACCTTTCAGACAAAAGTATCCAGCTTCAGATATACCACTTCTATTTAAAACAAATTAAATTTTATTCTGTAAATGAAGCATTTTTTCACAGTTGCTACCTGAATCCTCCTGTCTCATGATTTATCATCTACTGCCTTTGTATTTGTCATACCATTCTTTATTACTAAAATACAAATGACCATCATCTCTGCATCAATAAGTCTAAGACTCACAGTTTTTCAGCCCTTAGAAATGACAGATTTATCAATCAATATTTTTCTCACGAATATATATCCTTTATTCAATACTTTTTCAAAACAAATATTGTAGGTCTCAATGTTCTTGCAAAGATTTATTAGTTTATCTTTCATTGGCTGTTTCTTGTATGATTAGTTTTTGTGTGGATGAGGATTAAACAGCAAACACATTTGTCCAAATATCTTTACAGAGCCAATCATCTCTCTCAAAGCATACAGCAGCTTACATTATTTATATGTTAGTGGTCAGGGTCGCATTGCCAACACATTCTTAAGTTCTCACACGCTAAAAAAAAAAAAAAATTGAAGCATTAAATAATTCAGATATTATTGAAGAGAAATTGGAAGACTTGTTGGGCAAATATCAAAGTAATCTAAGGCTGGTATGTGTAGAAGACATACTGTGCAATGACATGAGCAGAGTTATTATTTTGGGAACATTTCTGCTTGCACTGCAAAGTTTAATAGACCACTGACTGTGAAATGAGATGTCTTCCACTTACATTTTTCTTCCTTCCACCTCTTTGTAAATCTGAACCTTCCTTTTTTGAATAAAACTTCTTAATTATTATTTGGTTTTACTAGCCTCCCAAGTGCAATTCAACAAAATTAATACAAATTCAAAGATAGATAAGCATTCAAATGATGTGCAAAACCAATGGACAAATTTGGTGAGAACAAATTGCTCAAGAACCCTGTATTTAATAGGCAGTGCATGCTTACTTGTAAAGCAGCACAGGATAGTCCAAAAGACAGTATTTCAAGTCTGAAAAAAAGGCCAGGAGGGAGGACGGCAATACTCTAATATAAAATCTTCTGTTCTCATAAAAGATTATTCTTCATGGTTTTTAATGACATCCTTATTAGCTGCAAATTTAAATATTCTTGGGGGAGGCATGGGGGGAACTAAGAAAAGAAAGCAAGTAGTTGTTTTATTATTTTACTCCTAGCATTATGCTGAGCCTGACCTCAAGATGAGACACTCTCCTCTCCTCTTCTGTGGCATGTCACTTGGAGTGTTCATGTATTACTTTGCCTTCACCACAACCTTAAGTGCAGTGTCTTTGACTTCACCAGTGCAAATAAAGGCAGAGTTCAGGATATAAAACTTAACAGTTTTACTTTCCAGTTCTGTATGATAGCACAGAGTGTGGTAGAAGCGACCTTAAAGACAATCTAGTTCTGGTCCTCCTGCAATGGACAGGGATACCTGCCAGTAGATCAGATTGTTCAAAGCCCCCATCTAACATGACCTTGAGCACTTCTGAGGATGCAGCATCCATAACTGGTGATATCAGTGCCTCACCACCCTCAGAGTAAAGAACTTCCTATTATCCAAGCTAAATGTACTCTCTTTCAGTTGACAACCATTCTCCCTTATCCTGTCACATCAAGCCCTTACCCTTACAAGGGTCACCTTGTAAGTCACCTCCAGCTCTCTGGCAGGCTCTCTTTAGATACTGGGAAGCTGCTCCAAGATCTCCCTGCATCCTGCTCTTCTCCAGACTGAAAAACCCCACCTCTCCCAGCCTGTCCTCACATACAAGAGGTGCTCCAGCCCCTGATTATCTTTGTGGACATCTTCCAGATCCAGGCAAGCAGCACCATCTCTTTCATATGCTTTCTTACATCTTCATGTTCTGCTTCCCTGAATGATCTGATCACCAGTTGCAGGTCCAAAGGCACTTGGAGGTCAATTTAGCTGTTGACTCAGGCCAATACAAGGCCTAGTGTTGAGATTCTCTACTATTCAGCAACATCCACAAGCCAAAGGAAAGCATGTGATCTTCTCACTGCATAGAAGGGTTTAGGTTCTATTAATAAGAGTCACAAAACAGAATTATGAAAGACTTGCTGCTTAAGTGTCCACCAGAACTGAAATTCAGAGCCCTTAAAAAAAAGAAAAACCAAACAACCAAAAAACAAGCAAACAAATCCCCAAAATCAAAACACATACATTTGTAGGATAACTCTTTCCACTCCAGATATATCTCAGGACTGACACCCAGAAATTCTATATTGTGTCTACATTAAGTAAAAAACAGTATTTTTGTAAAAAAAAATGAGGAACTGTGACAAATCCTATCCTTGTCATACTTTTATTCTCTATACCCATGTACAGAATTTTTTCTGAAGTAGGTGGGATACCAAGATTCAAATTCGTATTTTTCTGGATTTAAACCAAAAATTACTCTAAACCTTGGATTAAAGGGGAACTTGGACTCAAACACTTCTTGGTTCTTCTGTTGAAGGTTTTGCCTATGCAAACATACCACAGTTAGTCCACAGCCCTGCACAGCAGGCCAAAGAGATAAGCACGTTTTCCGCTTGAGGCAATCCAGCTTTTCAGCTTTCCAGGCTGTAACTCCACAGATTAGGGTAAAACAACCTTCTTTGTTTATAGCAGAATAGCAACCTCTCATATCCCCCCCAAAGTTTCCTCAAGACACTAACAGAAAGACCAGCTGGTAAGGTTAATTTTGTGAGTTCAATAAACTGTTCACTTCAGGAAATTATTTCACTAAAATGGATGGTTTTCTGCTCTTAATCTTGACCATTTCAGAAAGGAAAAGTAGTCCTGTCTCATCAGTTTTGTAATAAAATTGCTTGCTTTGGTAACCTTTAGCCTTACAAAGAGCTTAAAAAATACCTATCTCATGTTTTCCCTTCAATAATAAATCTGACAATAATAAATGTGCCCTGCTTGTTGTCCAGTCTTTTAAATCATAGTTCTAAATAAAACAAAAGGTTGGCTAAGGAAATAAGGTCCACAGAATGAAGTGAGTCTCATTTTAGAATTAAGTAACCATAGTTAGAATTCCATTTCTTAATGTAGTGGAAGTCTCTACCTAGCACACTGTGGAAGACTAAAATAATCATAAATACTTACACCATTACTCGTGAAGCCTTAATAATTGCTTTGTTTTCAGCAGGTCTTCAAAAATTATGCAGCAAAAAAGTGAATAATAATGAACCTTTTACTCCATATTTATTTCTAACCTTCAGGTATAGAGACTTGGTGCTGTCACCTAATTCAGGTGACAGTTAGGTTTTTAAAGCTGTGCTAACGTATGGTCTCACAGTTCTAAGAATATGATCTGAGCTTTTCCACTATACGTTTTTCTGAGTAACTGCATATTTCCCTTTCCATACCTGGCTCCCAACCTTTACGCTGAATTTATTTTTTCAGTTTGGGGCCATCTAATTCCAGATACTGTGTGGGGAAGACAAACCCATGTTTCACACTTAGAGTTATAATGTAGTTGCACCTGGTCACCATCTGTTGGCCTCCAGCAAGTACTTCAAGCCTAAGAGTAGCACTTCTTTCCATCAGTCTATTTAAGTCAAGCTGAATGTCTGAAAATGAAAAGTTTTAACGACTTGTGACAGTATAAATTCATGTAAGACCAGGTATCTCAGCAGCCTGAATTGTTTCCAGCCACTCATATCCTGTATTGCATTCCAGTAAATGGAAAACAAATATAAAACTTTTAAAAACTTTCCTCCTCCTCTGCTGCTATATCTTTTTCTTTTTCCTGTAAGAAAAAACTTATGCCATCTAACATATTTGAGGATTTAATGTGTGAACACAGACATTTACAAATCAAGTGTCACTTGTACAACCCGTGAATTTCAGCATCCTTACCATCAGCTGGTAGTGTCAGCCAGCCTAACCCTGACACCTTTACCCTGTTCTCTTTGTCCTCTACTCCCACATTACTGACTGACTACTTTCCTCTACAAAAGCATTGATGCACACTACGGGGAGACTTTTGCCACCTTACATTCTGTCCAGAACTTATTCCCAAATAAGCCCTCTGTCAGCTTTAGAGCTAGCAACAGTTAGAGTTCTCACTCTTTGTTCTCTAAAACTTTCAATCTATTTTATCAATATAAAACTTTATCATCTTTGCAAAGACAATGAAAATCTATTTAAAAACTCCTAAATAATGCACTGCAGCATGCAAAGAAGATCCTCATGTTCCCTCTGCATGGTGAAGAAGTTTTGGCACTGCTGTTAAGACAAACCAAGTAAAAGCTTTCATAAAATTAATCAGTATTTAACATGATGGAAAGCCATGTTGATAAATCTGCATTCTAAAATAATAGAATCATTTAAGAGTAAAATTCATACCTACAGTTTTACACCAAGAAACAAATCAGCTCAGTTTAGACCTATAGAAAAGTAGAAGAAATGTTAAGGCTGCATTCTAATTTAGTACAGGTATCCTTATG
Source organism: Rhabdornis inornatus (assembly GCA_013397075.1). Classification (NCBI taxonomy): domain Eukaryota; kingdom Metazoa; phylum Chordata; class Aves; order Passeriformes; family Rhabdornithidae; genus Rhabdornis; species Rhabdornis inornatus. Next base: position 155,578 of record VWZS01004866.1, read on the forward strand.
CTCTATAGGAATTCTCAATAATACTGCACATAGTTAAAGCTGTAAGAGCCATTCATAAATTATGAAGTATTTCAAATCAAAACTATATGCATTAGAAGTCTAATATCCTTCTTCTTCCCTGGTCATAATTATGCTTTCATTGCATCACCATTTCCTAGATTTATTTTTCTTTTTAATAAGGAACACGACACTGTCTCTGTAGCAGAGATAATGGAACAAAGAGAAAGAACAGTTCTGCTAACCCTGAAACACACAAGGTGTATTACACTTAACTTTTCATGTAAGAACCCCTGGGACTATGAAGAGAACATTCTGGAATAAAACAAGGATCAAAATTTGGGTAATTTGCTAAAATTAATAATATCACAGAAAAACATCCATTTACAATCTGATAAAGTAGGGGATAAAATGCAGATTGTTTCTGGAATGCTTCTCAGTGTCTGATTGAAAAGGGAAGTAATAGCACAGGAGAAAGTAGCCCATATTCCAAATACAGGGTGAACATTACACTATAATTGCTAATAAACAATTAAAAATAATAAACAATAAACAAATCTGTGAGAAATTGCTACATAGTTTAGGGTTTTGTCTGAGAAGTAACTGGCATTTTAACTTATGTTTTTTGAAAACGGAATAAACAAGAAAAATAAAACCAGCTTGCATGTCTTCTAAAATGAAAAAAAAAAAGCTATAAATACCTTCTTTTGGTTTGTGATTATTGTTGCTCTGCTGTTTAAAAAGTGAAATTTTGCCAAGAAGAGGCCACAAAAAGATATTAATTACTTTTTGCTCTTATTTGCACGGATGTCATCTAACAGTGATGCTTTGGACTTCATAGATTACAATATCTTTAATTTACTCTTCAGTTGCAGTAACTTTTTTAGTAACATTAAGCACTATGCAGGAGAATTAATGTGTTAATATTTCATGAAAACGTGGTTAATTAGGAATTTATTTCTTTAGGGTTGGAGATTTTTTTTTTTTTGTTTCATCTCTGTGTGCAGGCTGTGAGCAATGGCTCCTGGGAATCACACTCACTGCCACATAGCATGGGCAGAGCAATACTGGACACTGTGATGGTTTTGGTGTTTCTATAAAGCAGCTGTACCAAGTGGTGATGTGACTGTTCTCTAATCATATGTGCCAATATACATGGATTACAACATTTAAGTGTGATAAAGGGTATGAGCTGAATAAAGCTGCCACTCTTACATACAACTGACTACATTTGCATTCACTAAACTGCTCCCTGATGCTTACATGTTATAGGATAAGCCTAGAGAGCCCCAAACTATGGTTACAGAAGTCACCTGCCACACCCATCCTAGCAGAAATTACTTGCTGTGCATGTCAGTGATGCTAGGCAGAAACAGAAACCTTTCCCTTAGCTGTGCAAACACAGCTCAAACACTTTGTAAAATACTAAGTGAGCACAGAAGCTTCAGCAAAGAGCAGCTAAGAGCTGCAGTGAGATCCATAAACCAGGAATACCCAGGAGTGTTCTAAGACTCTGTGTCACCATGCAGAACACAGCCCTTTACTCAGACTGCTGAAATCACTTAATGTGCTGCCCCTCTAAAACATGTAGTTGACTTAGTAGTCCTCTGATTTTTCTATGCAATTTGTTTTCGCTTGCTTATTCAGGCACTGTGAAAGTATGAGATCTCCATTAAAGCCATCGTAAACAACGTTTTTAGCCTGACCCCTTAATGAGCTCTGCATTCATGTAGAGGATTGTTAGGTGGTAGTGGTTTATCAGGAAGAATAAAAAAGTGATAGCTTTAATGGTTCTACAATCCAGCACAAGGAAATGTTGGTGAAGTTTTTTCTCCAAAGTTAGAAACTTTAAAAAACCAAAACTATAATAAAGGGCATTTCTGTGTTTATGCATGTGTGTGTATTTGTATGCAAGGGTAGTAGTAGAAAATACTCTCAAGCACTGAAATATACATATCTAGCATGCATGAATTAATGTTATAGAGCTTTTGTGTACATGCCAGGAATGGTGCAAGCAAGAAAAATGACATTAATATGTTTTATTTGATTAATATTGGCATAAAAACATCACATTACAATTTGTTTCCTTTATGAAACCCAAGACTTAAGTGGAAATCTAGTGTAATATATTTACACCTAAGGAAAGTAAACATGCAAGTTAGCACTAAAATAACAGTTACAATAAAAATAATAAGAAAATACCTTTTACTTTGAAATAGTATCTGCGGTAAGAATATTTTTAGGGAAAATATGCAAAAAAAAAGGAAAAACATGCTTTCTGATGAAAACCATGACTTTAATCTCATCTGTTTATGCAAGATGTTATTAGACTTGAAAGAGGAATATAATCATTATATTATAATTATTCTATTACTTTTTTTCCTACTCTGTGTACCATTATGGTATTTAGATACATATTAGAAGATTTTAAGCACAACTAATATTTCATACACAGTTTTTATTTAATGCAATACAGAACACAAAATGCAACATTTCCCTCCAAGTAGCTTCTTAAAAACAATCGTAATATCACATCAATATTCACAGCTCTGACATTCAGTATTCAATCATTTATATCCCTGCTTCCTTTCCAAAACCAAGACATAGGCTCTTGCTATCTTGCTATAACACCTTGGACCCACAGTAACCTCCCTTCTCTCACATGCCACCACTTCACATGACCACTACAGTTTGTTTACTGACACTTCTCTCCTATGCACTGGGCATCCTGTCAACCTGGCTACTCACCTTTCCAAAGGCTGCAAAACCTCACCCACCAGACTAAGAAAAGCCTGGCATACACTACATTTGCAGTTTTTCAGATAATTCAGTTTGTCTTGTATGTAGTATTTTTTGCATGCAAGTTTAGCCTTATCAAGAGAGCTCAAGAAGTTCAGTGGAAAATTCCTTCTCTTCCTTCACATATGAAAGAATAAATAAAAATGCTTAATACTTTTAAAAATATATCAGATGTACATGTGTACCTTTATATTGTGTTAATGAGAATTAGCATGAGGAAAACAAGAGAGGCTCATATTTTTAGCCAATTAGCATCTGACAGATAACATGGTAGGAATTCAGTTTGCAGCCCTAAATTGTAGCAAAGAAAGTGCTTTTGACATCAACATCCCTGAAATAAGCCTCAAGGCAAAATTAATTTTTAAGCATAGTTGAATCAGATGCTAATATATAACACAGTACATGCCAGATATTGTTTTTATTATTTTAATCAAGCTACTGTCCTGACAAAAAGCCTGATTAGTAAACAAGGTTTGTGGTTTAGAAATTCTAATTTTAAAAAGTGTACTTCTTGTTAGACAGTGTATTTTAAATTTCTTTCCGTTCTGCTGGCTGATACATACAGGACCCAGTATCAACAAATTCTTTCTAAATGTTAGACAATTCATTTTTCCCAGAAAACTGAGAAATTATAAGAAACAGAGTACAGTCCTATATTATTCAGCTAAATAAGGCACGCTAAAAATAATGACATATCAGATGCTTTTATACACAGAATTATTCTAAAATAGTGCCCTCAGCTAAGGTAAAGGTGGGGAGAGAAAGGAAAGAGGAGGAGGAGAACCCCAAAACTTCAAGCATTTCCATTTTAAGAGAGTAATTCACTTGGAGGATACTATAAACACTCCAAAATTCATCACACACAGGCTATATACACTAAGAAAAAAACACCATGTAAAACTACCCAAAATATCTGGCTCAGATACAAACTCTGATTTATACATTAGATCTCAATGGTAGTGCAATTATTTTCTCTGGGATCAGAGGCAGTGTTTTCATTAGGAATTTACTTTCTGTTTTCTACTTTAAAAGTCAAGTCTGTATTGGATTTGCATGGCCCATCTCTGGTAGCAGGGGGGCTACAGGGGTGCCTTCTGTGACAAGCTGCCAGAAATTTCCTCCATGTCCAGGAGAGCCAATCCCTGGCAGCTCCAAAGGCAAAGGTGGTAAGGTCTATGAAAACACTGTGGCTTTCTCCTGGGCTGCTGGTGGATTTCTGCCTCCCCATGGTCCTGCAAGGGCTGCAGGGACAAAGCTGCTTCGCCGTGATCTTCACCACAGGCTCCAGAGGAATCTCAGCTCTGGTGCCTGAAGCGCCTCCTGCCCCTCCTTCTCCACCAGCTTTGGTATCTGCAGAGCTTTTCCTCTCACATTTTGTCACCCCACTCTTCTCTAGCTGCAATTACATCTGTGTAATAACTTTCTTTTCCTTCTTTAATCTGTTATCACAGAGGAGTTACTCCCAATTCCTGACTGGCTCAGCCTTGGCCAGCAGTCAGTCTGTCCTGGAGCCTGCTGACATCTGCTCTGCTGGACATGGAGGAAGGTTCTGGCAACTCTCACAGAAGCCATCCCTGTAGCCTCCTGCTACCAAAACCTGGCCATAAAAACCAATACAACTATACAAGAAAAACTGAAACAATAAAAAGATTTGGATATGCCATTAAATGGTTTCCGAGAATATAGGCTTTAGAAACATCTGCTAGCTCAGCTAACCCATTTTCCATTTCTCTCATGTCTCCCTTCATTTTAGGATAAATCAATAAACTATCTTCAGCTAGAATACTGAAGCTAGAATACTATTCCTGCAAAACAGAAATCTTAAAACACNATGGCCCATCTCTGGTAGCAGGGGGGCTACAGGGGTGCCTTCTGTGACAAGCTGCCAGAAATTTCCTCCATGTCCAGGAGAGCCAATCCCTGGCAGCTCCAAAGGCAAAGGTGGTAAGGTCTATGAAAACACTGTGGCTTTCTCCTGGGCTGCTGGTGGATTTCTGCCTCCCCATGGTCCTGCAAGGGCTGCAGGGACAAAGCTGCTTCGCCGTGATCTTCACCACAGGCTCCAGAGGAATCTCAGCTCTGGTGCCTGAAGCGCCTCCTGCCCCTCCTTCTCCACCAGCTTTGGTATCTGCAGAGCTTTTCCTCTCACATTTTGTCACCCCACTCTTCTCTAGCTGCAATTACATCTGTGTAATAACTTTCTTTTCCTTCTTTAATCTGTTATCACAGAGGAGTTACTCCCAATTCCTGACTGGCTCAGCCTTGGCCAGCAGTCAGTCTGTCCTGGAGCCTGCTGACATCTGCTCTGCTGGACATGGAGGAAGGTTCTGGCAACTCTCACAGAAGCCATCCCTGTAGCCTCCTGCTACCAAAACCTGGCCATAAAAACCAATACAACTATACAAGAAAAACTGAAACAATAAAAAGATTTGGATATGCCATTAAATGGTTTCCGAGAATATAGGCTTTAGAAACATCTGCTAGCTCAGCTAACCCATTTTCCATTTCTCTCATGTCTCCCTTCATTTTAGGATAAATCAATAAACTATCTTCAGCTAGAATACTGAAGCTAGAATACTATTCCTGCAAAACAGAAATCTTAAAACACTGAACATCTGTAATAAAACTAAAATGCTAAGTTTATGCCATACCCGAAAAATGCAATTTTCAAGAGCTCCCAGCTTGTTTTCTCAACATGCAGAAACAATTTTCATCCATTTCATCCATTCCTAAGCACATTTTCAAGAGATGCACAACCTATCACAGCTCAGTTCTACAATTATAATAGAGCATCACACAGTGTCATTTTATACCAGGAGTTGAGATCATGGGTTTTCACTTAAATTCTTAATTAGAAGTCCCATCACTGTCAGGGAAGGGTGTTGGCTTAAGAGAGAGTTATTTACTAAGTGAAATCTGGAAACAGACACTTTGCTCATTTGAGTAGGTCTCTGGAGCAGTTTTTGATTCTTAACATAAAGGAGTGTGCTCGATGGGTAATTCATTCTCACAGCTCTAGATTTATAGCTATCTCAGTTTATTATCTTGTTAATAAGACCACTGCAGAAATGGTCAATGTTTTATTTGAATTGAGCAGCCCTTCTCAGTGAGATATACATCCCAAAAATATCATCCATACTTCATTCAGCTGGTCTCTCAGAGGAGAAGTCATTCTCAGAAAAGGTTCAGGAATATTTCCTTAGCGGCTTATTGTCAAGGTATAGTCATAAGACTTGATGAGTACATTTAAAACAAAACTATGGATATTGGTGGTCACAGATATAATCCCCTATACAGAGTGTCTATCAACATTCTGTGTCACATTCTGACTTAGAAGCTAACAGTTTTTTGTCACCTTTCAGTATTCTTTATTTGAAAAAAGTCATATAGTTAAATATAGCTTCTAAATATTCATGGAAAACACAAACACGCTGCGATAGGACAAGCAAGAAAGGCAAAAGCTTAGTTAGGAATACTCATTGCATCTTACAGACACAGCAAACCTAAACAGGCTGCTATATTCTTCAAATTCCATTAAGTTTATATGCTTTTAATTTCTAAATAAAATAAAAGCATCTAAGAATGTATGGTGGTAAGGTTCATGCAGGCTATAGATAAAATATTCTGCCTCAACCATTGCAGTGCTAACTGGTGGCTACAGGATCTCCTGCTGGTCATCTATGAAAATATTGAGGAGAATTATAAGCACCTGGCATTTACCTAGACTACTGAAACAATTAAATAATCCCCCTTTCCTTCAAAGTAAGGACAGCTCTGAAAAACTCTGCTGCTTAGATGTATGACATTCACTCATGACAACAATGTTCATATACAACAAATGTGTATGAATTACACATTTAGTTTACCAGAGGCCTGACTGAAGCAAAGCTCTGGCTCACCTGGGCTGTCCTCAACACTGGGCACTAAAAAGCTTAAGAATTGATAATGGAATCCAAGAGGAGCAGTTCTTGAACAACAAACAGAAAAGAAGCCCACTGTTTTTGAATTTTCCCTTGCCATTTTCCAGCATCTAAATATTTTGTGGTCAAAGGTTTGTCTCCAAGACTTTTGAAATGGCAGGTTTCCATTAAGCTCTTTGGAAAAAATGGTGGTTTAATAGTTTCATTAAATTACATTAACCATACGAACAGTGAATGCAGACATCAAAACACTAACAGAAAATTACATGAGAAAAAATTTACTCGCCTTTTACAACACTGGAATGTGTTTCCTTAAAGACATACTTTCATTTTACAGACCATACTGGATAAAGTAGTAAACATCTATATACTGCCCTAAAGTCCATTCTTTCCTTGCTAATTCCATTAAACTGTTCAAGGAAATATGCAATGTAAGCAAGATAAGTAAGTTTTATTTTGCCAGGCAAAGCCCTTCCTCACAGGTATAGATGTGTATGTTGAAAGGAAGAAACAAGATTGTCTTGGAACTATTCCTTATCTCACACAGCCAGAGCTACAGCTAAGATGATTTTGGAAGTATTTTTTCTAAAAAGAAAAAAAAAAAACAAAAAAAACCCAAACAGATGAGAGTCTGAAATTAACTTTGTGGATTACTGTAGGTTTAATTTTTTTCTATTTACTGAGTTGTTCTGTGAAATGCAACAGCACAAAATTCCTCAGGTTTGCACATCATGATAAACCACAGAAGAGGTTTTCTTGAAATAATTCTTTGTTTGAGGGGACAAAACTGAGGCTGGCTAGTGCTTGAGCACCTGCTTCTTCTGTTGCAGTCAATAACCACTGGTGCCAGTGTAGTCCTAGCAGCAGCAGGACTTCTTCTCAGTGCTGCTTTCTCCATAAGAAGCCAGAAATGAAGCAAAGCAGAACAGGCCAAAGCCAAAAACTGACTATAGCTTTAGTTCTACCTTTACATGCCTCTAGTAATAGCAGAAGTTCTCAAACAGACATGTAAGTACTGGAGTATCAGTAGTCCTGACTAGCAAGAATGCAGCCCACCAATCAAGGTAAGTGGTTCTTCCCCTCTGCTCAGCACTGGTGAGGACACAAGAGGAGATGGAGACAGATCCTTCTTGGCAGGAATGGTGGTAGGACACGGGGCAATGGTCACAGGCTGAAGCACATATTAGGTTTCCCAGATAGCTTGTGCAATCTCCATCTTTGGAGATACCCAAAACTAGAAAACAGGGCCCTGAGAAGCATGGTCTGATCAGACCTGGATTGGACTAGATGATCGGCAGAAGAGGCTCCTCTAGCCTAAACTTTGATTCTGTGCAATTTTCTAGCAAAAAGCATGAAGACACATCAATGGTGGAGCAAATCATGCCCAGTAAAGGGAAACCCAAGATAGAGAAAAGATAGTTGATTGGAAACACATAGATATGTTATCAAAGAATGTGCTGGGCAAGACAACGTAATGTAAAAGTAGGAGAGAGAAAGGTAGTTACACCAAAACAAGAATGGTGTTAACACACTGTGCTAAGAGAGTATTTATTGAATAGAAGCATAGATAAACTCTTGTAGAGGCCAATATGAAGAAAATAAAGTACACAACAACAGTGAAAAAATATGGTTCAAAACTCTCTGATTTTGCACTTCTGTAGTGATGCTGAAATAAGAATCCTTGTTATTTATAACCATCCTGTGACCAAGTGTGAGTTTGACATTTTACTTCTAAAAAATAATTTTATATTTGTTAGCATCTTTCCTTTAAACTTCTTGTTTGCAACATAATGATTCATGTTTTTCAATTTGGGGACAAAATGAGACGTTTGAAAATTCAGATATAGGGTTACATGTTTCACTTTTTTTCCACTTTTGCCCATCTGTACACCTTCATCACTTATTCAGCATCTTCAAACAAAAATAGTAACTTCAGTCAAGCAAAAATTTTAAAGGGAAAAGAAAATCAAGAATGAAGAATAAATCATTAACAAGACAAAAAGAAAGGTTTCTAAAGCATTTTTTATTTTCATATGATTTTTTTTTAAGTTTTAATTCTTAACATTTTCTTAAACCATTTCTAACTCACCTTCCTAAGCAGCTTTTACTGTGGTGTTGTGAGTTTGTCTATTTATCCCTCCTGCACAATGTTTTGAATCTATCAGCAAATTTCAGCCATAACTGAAGTAAAGCACTTAGGGTTAGATTCCTGTTAGGGTTAGTTCTCCTCAGCACAGGTCTCCATGGCCACAGAAGCCTTAGCTTCTGAAAAGCTAAGATTGCAGGTAAGTGTGCTAAGATTAAAGGTAAGTGTGCTCTGCTGAGTGGCAGCCAAAAGGTGGGAGCCAGTTTGCGTGCCAGCACACTCACATAGAGTAATGAAGACCCACTTATTTATGGCCTGCCAGCAACAGAAGCCAGGGAACAAGATCCTGGACTAGCCCCAAGTTCAGGAGTGAAGTTTTATTTCTTGAACAGCCATTTGTGTGCCTAAGTATCCAAAATATCTGCAATTTGAACAGCAGCACCTTAGCTCTTTTGTATGAAGAGAAATCATTGGTAGGAATCTGCCTCCCAAACTCTGGAAAGAAAAATTACCAAAAATAGTCCATTCATAACTGGAATGTCTGCTGTCTGTACATAACACATAATATTCAATCTTATAATTCCTTAAATTACGTACCCCAAATCTTCTCTTTCCATGGACACATCAAACTGTGATTATAACTATGCAGCAAAATTGAAAATGTACTTCCTTTACAATTTGCTGTAGATTTTTAACAGTATTATCAGAAAACTTAAGTCTGCCCAGACTTCAATTAGACCATATCTACCTCTGCAAATGTTATTATTATGATGTGTAAGATTATGCAATCAAGTCAATTATAATTACATTGGAGAATAATAGCACATGGCAATTTCATTACCAATAGTATTTCTAAAGCATCCATAATAAATTTCCAGACATAATCCAACTGATTTCCTGTCTTTGAAATAGGATTTTCTTCTTTCCTGAAGGTGAAAAACCTATTTCCATTTTTTAAGTTTAAAACTGAGTTAGACTGGATTTTTAATGTAATTTGTTTTCTTAGTATAATTAAAATCATAACTATCTTCCAATAAATGCATTAACAATGCAAAATGAGAGATTTATTAACATCTTAATCTCCAATTATGTTTTTCCAGACACGGTTTTTCTCCTTCTAAGTCATTTGTGAGGAAAATATATTCAATTGCATTTTTAAATGCCCCTAGGGCTGGCATAAGTACTGAGGATCCTATTGTCAAAAGCAGAACCTTTCTGTACATCTGCTTATTTTAACATCCTGTTTATTGAATCACCCCAGTCCAACATCATTAATGACTTGTTAATTATAGTCTTCTTTTGGCTTCCACTCCACTCCCATCTTTCTGAATTCAGGCCATCAACAGCCAACCCTTTGCCCACATGAAGAGCTCTCCATGCAGAGAATCAGGAAAAAAAATTAGTGACAATGACTTAGTGCTGGTTTTGGCTGGGGAAGAGTTAATTTTTCTCATAGAAGCTGGTGTGGGACTGTTGTTTTGGATTGGCTGGAAACAGTGTGGATAACACAAGGACGTTTTAATTATTGCTGAGCAGTGCACAGACTCAAGGCCTTTTCTGCTCCTCACACCACCCAGCCAGCAAGAAGGCTGGAAGTGCACGAGGAGTTGGGAGAGGACACTGCTGGGACAGCTCACCTGCACTGGCCATACCATATGGTGTCAGGCTCAGCATATAAAGCTGGGGGAAGAGAATGGGGAAATGTTTAGAGTGATGGCATTTGTCCTCAGAAGTCAGCATTAGAGTCCAGCTTTCCTGGGAAAACTGCCTTCCCATTGGAAGTGGTGAATTAATCCCTTTCTTGGCCTTTTTTCCATGCAGAGCTTTGGCTTTACCTATTAAACTCCCTTTAAGTCAACCTGTGAGTTTTCTCACTTTTACTCTTCCGATTCTCTTGCCCATCCCACTGGGGGTGTGAGCAAATGGTACCAAGGGACTTGATGCTAAATCACATCAGACTTCCAGAGAGTTTCAAAGGTATATGTCCACTCATCTTGGTGATTTTTGAATTCAGTATTAGCGAAACAAGCATTTTAACATTTTTTATGTTTTGTGATTTGCAACAAGCATTCTGGTTTTTGCAGCACTAGGCTTGGCATAACCTACTAAAATCCTTGAAGTAAAAATACATATAACTTTTCCACAGGAAAAAGTCTGAACAAATCAATCAATCAGTCTCATGCAAGAACTTCAAATGGAAAAAGGCAAGTATGAATAACTGATTTTCTGAAGTCTCATGTTGCCCAGCCATGATTTATATATTGGAAATAGACAGCATAAGCAATATTGTCTACACAGAGAAGTCATTCTTTTACACAGAACAAGCTGAAACTTTGCCAACTATCCCATATAACTTCATCCTCATAATTGTTCTAAGAAAACATAATAGGTCTTTATTAAATTCACTAGTTTTGTTAATTCTGACTTTTAATTATTTGTCTTGTTAATAACTTAAAGAAAAGCTTTACTATTTGAGAATCTTCTTTAAAGTGACCAACCACTATATAGTCATTTCTACTGCAAATGACTCTGATTCTCAAAGCAACTTATACAAAAATGTACATGAATTTGTTATCTACTTACATGATTTATGCTTTATTTTTCAGTCTATAAATTGCTGTAATAAATATGAACGAAACCATAAGGATCATTGGATAACACAACAGAGCAGTTCCACGATGTATCCATGTGCTAATCTCAAAAAGGTGTCAAAATAACAACAAAGAAAAATATCTACATTCCCCTTTATGAAATATTAGTGAAATTCAAAAATATTTCTCCAGCACTTTCTAAAAATTTGCGCTGACTTTACGATGATCAAAGAATATTAAGAATAAAAGTGCCGCAAGCGAGACTCCAAGGTGCCTTTGGATATCTAGCCAGCTTCCTAGCTTGGTGTTTCTGTGATGCACTGAATTATTCGAAATACTGCAAGGAGCTGACAATGCTAAGGAAATCATCTCCTATTCAAAATATTTCTGATTCTTTTAAAAATTATGACATAGAAACCATTCAGTCTTCTTAAGGCAACTTGCAGAATGCTGAAAGTTTTCATTAGTTACTATAGAAATCCAATTTTCTTGGCAGGCAATTTTATTCTGAGCTCTTGACTCTGTTTTGCCAGTCTGTACACTTTCACATTTACTTTGTTGTATGCAGGTCAAGAACCCTTTTTTCTCTCTCTCCCAGATATGTGCAATACAGCTACAGCTTGTCACCAATATCATCTCTAGTTTGGTGAGATACAGAGCCTGAAATCATCAATGAGGTCTTTCCTGTGTTAGTCACTCTGTAACCATGGAGAAACATCTTATAAGCAATAGAGTTGGTCAAAATCAGAATAACTGTTATAGAATAATCTATTACTGAATTTTTACTGCTCTTCTGAAAGTCAGGAGAGGTACTGAGACACCAGAGTCATAGAAAGTTTTCACTTACGCCTTGTCTCAACATTTATATGACGCACTCATACATTTCCACAAAATTGTATAGGAGCTATGAATTGCTGTTGGTCACAGGAGTCTCTTCTTCAGGACAAACCCACAATATGCTGCCCCCCTGATGTATCCCACAGGCACCAAAGGGCAGACCACAGTGAAATGTGGAAGCAATTCTGCAAGAAATATTACCATTAGGAAATAATGGGGCATTTATCTGTGATACCATGAAGTATCATGGGAGCTCTTCAAGTACAAGTTAATCTCAGAATAACAAAAAAATCCCAGTTTCTCAGGAAGGCTTAGAGCTATTTTGTTTTTTATCTAGTTCCACACAAAATCTTATTGCTTCTATTTCTTACAGCATACCATTTACTTTTTTTTCTTTCATAAAAGTACTTCTCCAAGCTCTTCATCATTTGTTTAAAAATATTTTGAAAGCAGTAAGGCTTATGAGTAAATGTGTGCTCTGGAACAGTGCTTTATTTTAATAAATGAAAGGAGGAGATCTTCTTTGTATGAATTTCAGTAATTGTGTGCATCAAAGGTAAAAGTTTCTCTTAATTTGAAACACACTGTTGAGTACTGGATTAAAAATAGGTCCAGTTCATGTCTATGTACAACCTGCTCCAACTGATCTTTCTTATTTCTAACAGTTACTATGATAGACTATGTGTTACATCATGCTCCTAACCTCTATCATTTTCAGCTGTAGAGGGAGGCACTGTCATCAGTATTTTACTTTTTATTTCAGCTGCATGATTTGACTGAGTTTCTTAGTCTGTACCCTTAATTTTATCTCTGGAAACAAAATGTATAAAAGGGATTTTAGGAAGGGATTAAAGTATTTAGTCTTCCAAAGTGCATTAAAGGTAATTTATCACCTTAACTCATGTGAAACTCAGACATCTATAAATCTCTCACCATGTCCCAAAGCACAAATAGTGACAGGAGGCAAAATTAAAAATCACCCAAACTACCACAAAACATTTTATCTCAAACTATATGTGATGTAATGTCAAATACCTCATCTATTATGTTATCCACATCAGCAACTAAATTAACCAAAGTGGAACTAAAATCCAAAGACTTTTCCACACAGAACCTGACACATCAGCCAGTGCCAGGACTACAAACACCATTTTCTTCAATACTATTGAGATGTATCTTTTTTTGGACAAAATATGATTTTTTTTTTTTACTATCTAGATAGCCGGATTGATAAGAAACCTTAGGTTCTAGTTTACTGGTTTAGAAGTTCTTCTCTTGCATGCCTGTTATCTTTTCAAGTTTTCTATTTACTTTGAAATTCCTTTTAGGAGCTTTTGTGCAATTATTCTTGCAGGAGCTAAGCTGCATCAGTTTTTTAATATAAAAGACTACACTGAAATTAATTTTGTACATGAGTGGTGTGTATTCAGCATAAGTCTTTGCTTAACAATAGTATTTCCTCTCCTGACAAGGAATTTCTTCGCTTCATGCCTATTCAGCACTAGCTAATGGAAGAAAAATTGGTGGGGAAATTCAAAAAATTGCCTCCTTAGCTCAAATCAGAGCATTTAGAAAAACTGGATTATGTTGCAATTTAAAGTAGGTAGAAAGTTCTGGCCTCTAACTGTCAAATCACTCTTTGTTCAACATCACCAATTTGTATAATGGCATTAATAAAAAGTCTAAATTTTAATGCACAACACTGATTTTTTTAAAGAAGATACATTTTGATTATTCTAACTTTAAAAAAAAAGATCTAGATATTCTAGATATTCTAGCTAAAAAATTTTAAAATGTTAGGACTTGTTCTTTGGGGAGACAGGAGGGGGTGGAGAGGAACAAACCAAAACACATTTCAGTGTCTTCAAGTCCTTTCAAAAATTCTCTTTTCTCTCTGTGTTCAGCCTGTTCTGCAGATACTGTGGTAAAAAAATTATGTTAGGACACAATTTAAACAGTGTCTTGGAAAGTGAGTGAAAGGAAAAGAAAGACAGTGGAAATGTCAGACAACTCCAGGAAACCAACACAAGAAACTGTTTTTGAAAGCAAGAGCTACAGTGAGGTTAATTGTGCAAGACTGAAGAGTCACACATCGCTCTAGTTTAGCTTTTATTGTTTCTGGCCAGAACTACCTTAGTTTCTGGGAAGTATCTCAGCTCTATTCTCTCTCTAAATGCTCTCTCCCTTTCCCAAAGAAACAGAATTTTCAGTTCAGACACCAGCAGCTTCTACCTCAATTTGATCCATAAATCCCTCAGGACAAACTTGATGAAACAGACCAAACTTTCTGAATCATCCCAATCAGGTTTAAAAATCCTCAAGGGAAATGACAGTACATTGTCTGGAATCAAATATGGCTACTGGACTTACATAATGGTTCAAATGGCTTGTGAAAATCTTTATTTAAAAAGTTTTTGAAAGAGAAAAAAAATAATTGTAACATTGACATAGCATCAGCTTTCAACATATGTTGGGAATTGTATTTCCAACTTAATAATGAATCAGCTCCTTCTACAAACACAAGGAATTTCTTCTGCCAAGGTTATCTCTACTCCTTTATTCCTCACCATTCTTAAAACATTTGATGAAACTAAAGCTATGCATTTTCAAATTTCCATATTAAGAAGCTAGGATATGCACTGGGATATGCACTGATGAGTAACCCACACATGCAGCTGTAGAATTTACAAACTGGAAAACGTGCTGGACACAGGGCTGGTACTGGAGCAATACTGACTACACAACTTCTTGAGGTCCCTTCCAGCCCTGTTTTTCTGTTGTTAAATATGGTCATGCAGAACACACATAATTTTTTCAATGCTTTCTTACGAAACTCATTATGGCCTTTGTTTGTGGCTGGAGCTGCTGAAAGTGTTCAAGGAAGGAGCTGTGCAAATTCTTAGTTGTGTGCAGGTTTGGTTTGCTCCATGTATCAACTGCAGCAATGAGCTCCAGACTTGGATGTATACCCAGAGGGCTGGAAGGGTTCCCTGGAGGTCTCAAGGCAGGACAACATTGCATGCAGACAGGTACTAATCTTGGCATCTTACATTTCCTCTTCCAGAAAAACAAAATAATAAAAAGTACGGGTGAAAGAAATCCTGAGAGATTACACAGCCCACTTCTGCCTCCCAGGATGAATAAGAGACACTCAAACCATTTCTTCCCCTAATGTTTTGGGGGGGAAGAAATGGTTTGAGTGTCTCTCTCAATGCTCCTCTTTGTCATCAATTATCCATTCTTCTCAATAATCAAGATTTCTTGGTGGAAAACCTTCTACATCCTGGCACAGGACACATCTTAGCTCTGCAGGCTAGAGATCATTAATCACATACTTCCTCAGGAGAGCAGACAGGGATATTGTCTGTGCACATGGTTCCACTCTACTCTTGAGTGAAGCACATAGATTGCAGCCCGTACACAGGAGTATAAAGAAAGCTGAAAGATCGAAGACAGATGTGAAGCTATACAAGCCCTAAATGACAAGAATATTTTTTTGGTTTTTCTGAGAGTCTTTGGATTCACCAAAAGCAAATAAAACCCAAACCTTCATCCTATTGCTCTATATAGTTTTAAATCTTAGATGACTAAGCTTTAATATACCACTGTGTGTTTATTATATTAGGTGAGGTGCTCAAGAGAGCAGTAGACACCCCACCAGCTTTCTCTGGTACTTTAATATGTGAAGCACAAAAAGGCTGTCAGAAAATAACCAAGGAGGCTTGCAGAGGAATTCTGAGACTTCTGAATAGCAACCATCTAAGAAGGATTTTAATTTATTCTAAAGTTTCAGTCTTAAAGAGAAAGAGCGCAGTGGAAATCAGACAATACACCTTTGAAGACTATTTCAAAATGCTCCTGAAGACCTAACAGTGGGAGATTTCACAGCATAATAAAAAGTCAAAATTTTAACTACAGACTGTGTATTTTCAGAGTGGAGATCTGCCAAGGTATTTGTGACTCACTTCATCATGTCAGATGATAACAGCTCACATGAGGGAAGGTATACACCTGTTTAAATGCTGGCAGAATCACAGCTTTAAATTCTAAAAATGCAACTAAATATCTGGGAAATTTAATTAATTCTGATTATAATTTACTTGACATTTCTTCCAACATGGAAAGAAAAATGCCAGTCTTGTAGTAAAGGCAGCAGTCTCAGCCACTGGGGTTTTACTGTTAAACAGAATACATGGCTTCCCATGAGATTTCTGATTGAGATTCTTAAACATGATAAAAAAGCGGCAACACTCACTCCTATAATTCCTAAATTATAACCTCTTTTGTTTAATGTCTAAGAAAAGCCAGGTTGCAGTTAGGCTGGTCATATAGCAGGACAATACCAATGCTACAGCCTAATGCAACTCACCAAATCCTAAAGTTTTGTTGCCTATCATCCATCATTTTATGCTTAGATTCTTATGCTTAGACAGGAGATCGTTATTTGGTCTTTCTAGTATAATGTGTAAAAGTGTGAAATTCTAGTTGATCATAGAATGTTCTGTATGCCAGAAAAATGGCAAAAAATGAAAGTAATAATATGTGATTTACTGTGGAAATCTCTGTCAAGTAATTTTCACCATCTAATTGGTACTCAATAGCACAATACTGTTTGGTTCTGAACAGTAGGATGCGTTTTATATTTCATTTTAAATATACTTTATTTCATGATTTGTTATTTAATGTTTGTGTACATCTTGAACAGCAAAACACAATGAAAAGCCAAAGTATTATTTTCAGTCATTTATCATGATATTTTGTTTTATCTTTCTATATTCTGTAAAGATCTGCATACTGAAAAGACACTAAATTTATTCTTGGCTTTTTCTATGTACTATTTGTGCTTAGTGGGATGTAGCTAAATCCATGAGTGCAAATATTAATATTTCCTAAAAAACTTCAGATAAGAAACGAGTCAGTAAAGGAAAGTATCTGGGAACACCATTCATAGGCAACCCTCAGAGAAAGTCTATGAAGCAAAGAGCAGTTTGGGGCAATAAAGCTGTGTGACCTTTGGTCAGTCTGCTGAGAAAACTGCTGAGATGACCAAAAGAAAGTGAAAAAAGAAAAGCTGTGTGAGTTAGGAAGCCTAAAAACAAAGAAGAAAAAAAAAAAGTAAGTGTTGGTGTGGGGATAGTTAGCAGTATGAGAACTCAAGAGGAAAAATTCTGGCATTAAAACATTTAAAATGCTAAAAAATAATGGAGAAGCAGAAGATGGCAACTCAGCAAGATCAAGGATCAAGGATCAAGGTCAATATCAAAGCAAAGATTATTGACCTCTCCTCTCCTGACCAGCCAGTGCAATATCATCAGATTGGTGAGTATATAATGCTTATCTGGTTATATTAATCCTTACGTACAAGTTCACTAGTCCTTGTTATCTACAGTGTGCTTACCCATAAATAAATGTCCTTTATGTTCACAGTAAAAAGGTGCAAAAGGAATCAAAGTTGTCAAAGTGAATCAGACAAAAAGGGTTACAAATTTAATTATATTTTTTAAAAAGAGAAACAAAAAGGAAAAATACCTCCACAGAAAGAGGAGGAGGACAGGAAAGTGAGTTGTGAGTTGTGGTTGCAGTACCACAACCCTGGCAAATCCTAAAGGTATTTTCATATACAACATGCTACCAGGAGCCTTTATGTCCACACTGAATGGACTATTATGAAATATGTCATCTCCTAGATTTATTGTGCTCGTTCCATATAGAATCCATGCACAGAAATTTTCACCTGCAAAAATTATATGAACATAAGATTGACATAATAATAGGCAAGAAGAAATAGGGTTCTCATATTAGAAAATAATCACAGTGCTGCTATCAAACTCAAAGGGTGGCCTGGATGATACTGAGTGGAAGCTTTCTAATCAGCTTCAGCAGTAATGTCTATATTGCCTTTGACTTGCCTAGATTCAAGCTTCAATTAATCAAAACGAGTGCTGTGTATCAGCAGTATGCATTCTGTAAGCTTTTCTGCCTTTACCCCCAGGCTCAAGAGAATAGAACACACTGCAGAGGACAGTACATTTATTGTGCTGCCTCAACCAGCACAGTGTAAATTGCACTTCTTGGTTGACACCCCGTGCCATGTTCCCACCACAAGACTCTCCAAACACATCCCCTTAAGAGGGGACTGCAGCTCATCATTATAATGTCTGTGCTAAATTTGTTTGCAGGAGCTTTGTACCAAATGCTGGTGAGTGATCAGAAGCCCTTCATTAGAGTACTCGAGGCTGTTTCTTTCTCTGTGCTGAGGCCAAGGGCAACTAAAGTCCCCCATAACCTTCTGGCATTGGAAGGCACTTCGTGCACTCCAGCAAAAGGATTTTTGTCCTTTAGTACATTTTACAGGAGACAAGAAAAGTAAGAATTATCTTCCTGCTTCTGCTCAGTGTCACCTGTGAAATCTGCAACTCTGGCACATAATGTTTAAAATCCTCTTCTAGTTCATAAGAAGACATCCTCCACTCCCTATATTTTGGTATTTCATTGAGACTAGTATGGAAAAATGCATCACTACATCACAGAAATAGGCATAATCATGCAGCACATCTTCTATCCCTACACATTTATGTCAAAGATTATGCTAATCACTCCTCAGCTGGCTGTCACCTTCCAATCCACTGCCCACTGAAAGCATCTATTCAAAACTATCATGGTATTCATGCCAGCATCTTCAAGCTTACTGTCCTTGCTGTTAGCCTCACAAGCGGAGAGTTTTAACCACAGCTAGTGTGTCTGCTCCTGCCATTGCTGGCCTCCAAACTTCACTGATTTTCAAGCAGGTGCTGACTCTGCATGGAGGTAGGAAAGATGTGCATGTTTAGCTGGCTACCTCCACTGGAGTGAATTTCACACTATCACCTGGAGACCAGAATCTTGACAGACAAATACCACATTTTTGTCCTACACACTTGTCTGTTGAAACTGAGGTGGTGCCTAGTTCTTCCCTATTTTTCAGCTTAAGAAGTATAGTCTGAAGTAACTGTGTGGTTCAGCTTCAGCACAATTTATGGTCTGTAAGGGTAGAGTGGAAGTCTGACATGGTGTTCTCCCACCCACCATAGCTTGAAGCTCTTTTGTGATTCAATTTATTCAAGTTATAACTCATGAGAAGTACTCAACAACCCAGTACTAAATAATTTGTCTGTCTTTTTGGATCTTAGATCTTTATCTAATCTATGCCAGATGAATTAGCCCACACTGGGAACACAACTTTTCCGACAGATAATGTTCTGAAATGAATCTGCTAAATACAAGGAGGAATAAGACAGTCTCATACAACCTTTGCACAATCTCTCTAAATTATAAATAACATATGGGTTCAGAAACCATGCACTTTTCCTCTTCTGACACACAAATACATACATCTTCTAACTCAGAGAGCTAAAAGCAGATGTTTCACCGAACCAAGACAACCATTTGCATACCTAAGTAACGCAAATTAGAGGCAATAAATGTAAAACTGACCACATGTAAATATCCAGTATTTACAAATTACTCCCATTTCAATACTGGCACTTCTAAGCAGTTGTCATGTTCTAAAATATCTGGATTGATGCACAGAAAGGAAATAGCATTGGGGCTTAAAATTTGCATTGGCCCAATCTCACCATCTCTGTAAATGTTTGCATTCCCAGAATCTCATACACATGCGAACAAATTCAAAATTAAAGCATCAAAAAATGCTTTCTGTGGAGTTGCTTAAATCGCTGCAGATTTTATGAAGAGAGTCCAATATACACACAAGTACTGGGGAAATATGAACTTCACTTACACACAGATAAAACCTGTCTCAATATGCATACGGAAAAAATTTCTCTAAATTTCTTTGTTCTCTAAAGTACAGATGTCATCTATAATTAATATCTTTTAAATTATACCTTCTTCCTCAGAAGCATTAATTATGAACCAAAACATATAATTATAAAAATCAGTTGGCACTAATCTATAAGACCAAGCATGAGTTTCAAAATTCATACCAGCTACAAAAATTTTCCTTTTTATCCGTAATAAAACTAAGTTTAATAATTCCAACTCCCACAAATGCTGATGTATTGTGTAGGTCTTAGTTTGCAAAGATGTGAAGTACATTATACATCCAAAATGTATGTCTATGTTAATAATGAAATACAATCAGAAATAGGGCCAAGCAGGGAATACTATATAACAAAGAGCAATTACTTTTGTACATTTCTCACATTCAGAAATGAAAAAATAACTTGTAATCACCTTACCTCTAAATATGAAGGAATCAATAACATCATTTTCTCCTACTTGCAATAAACTATCAGGCTCTTACAAAAAAATTGAAATAATGTTAATAGTCAAAGAAGGAAAGTTTTCCAAGGCTACCCTAGTCATCCAAGTAGTCCCTGTCATTAGATATGGCAAAAAAAAGTAAATTAGGAATATTAACCACTTTTGTAGGTTTGAACTCTGTGACTTTAAGATTCTAACTTTTTAAAAAACATATCTCCCCCAGTTATGTCCACATCAATTATTAGTTCTGTACTATCACAAAGGTGTTCTCAAACCCTTTGCATTATTAATTAATTTTTTTCTGTAGATGACAGTGCTGTTCTGGAGAGCAATTTCTAGCAGGTACCTAAGTGTTTTCCTGAGTAAAAAGGAGCTGTTACAGATGTTCAGGTTTTATAAATAAAAGAAAGGAAGACAGACAACCTTTACGTTTTCTTGTGGGGACAGGTTCATAACTGTCACTAACCTGAATGCTCAAAACCAGGGGGAAAAATTCACAGTATGCCCCTGAATTTTCAAACATGTAAAACAGAAGTTGCTGTTTCATATACATAGAATTGGAAAATATTTTTTACTGAAATATATTAATATTCTAGATATTGTGACCAATTGGGATTTACTCTTTAAAGTACCATGACCTAGTAACTGAGGGAAGAAGCAGATGAATATTATACATTATGTGCCTTCCGAAAACTGGGATCTGTTACCATTCATTACCACTCTATATAACAGCTGTCCTGTTTCCAGTTGTAGGCAGAGAAAAATAGATGCCTTCTATGACAGAAATGTCTGGAAATGTGGATGGCTGCCTTTTGCTGCCATTGTTCCATGGTCCAGAATGGGGAAGCTCAGCAACACTTGTTATTCAGAGAAGGAGAAGCTTTCCCTTCCACATCCTTCCTCTGGGTCTGGTCCCAGCCCTTCCATGGAAGAAACGTCCCAAAACCTGGCTCATCCTTCAGCCCAGGCAGAGATATTTAGTTTCCTGTGTAGCAGCCTTGCCTAGAGCCATCTCCAAGAAGCCAGATCGCATCAGCGGGCTGATTTCTGACCTCTGCAAGTTAGGGACGAATAATGGGACTGTTGAAGTTGAGTGTTAGGAAGGGGAATAGGATGTCTAAACTATATGAAAGATAACTCCAAATCAAACTTGTAGCTAGTACAAGAGAGGCATAACTATGTTTAGTGAGGCTCTATCAATTTACATCACCCCAATTTAAGGCTCTTTGTATATCCAAGAAAGATGAACATAGTAATTTCCAAAGTTTTCCATGTTTGTTCAGATGCTTTCAAGTTTATAGGGCAATTTTCAAACTGATGCAATGCATACCTCTTAATCAGTAGTAAAATGTATTTTAATAGCTCCCTTTCAGTCAGGTTTTTAAATGAATAAAACAGAAGTCAGGATCTTGTTAAGCAGAAGGATAAGATTTAATGCACTTTTTTATCAGACCCTACTTTCCAGTCCACAGGATAACCCTGAATCTTCTGACAAGGCCAAACTTTTCACAGTGAAACTGATGGAGTTTCAAAGACCCTCCAAAGATGGGTGTCTCCAATCTGCCATCAGTCTGCTCTCCAGCTGGGTGTGCAACCTCTCTTCATTTGTAAGCCTGAAGGCATTTTGACTGTTACAGTACTTGGTAAATCTTTAAAAAACCAGCTGGGACTCCAGAAACAGAACGCATTAATTCCAGATGCATTTACACATGCAAAAGCTCTAAGTGTAAAAGAGTCAAATACTTCTGACAGTCCATCTCCCCTGACTCAAAGCCTTAGCCAGATCATATTTTACTGGGATCTAAATGAGCATATTACTGGAGAAAAAGAGATGTAACATGAAGCAAACTTGTTGCTCAAAAACTATGCAGTGGCATTTATTTTACCACTTCATGAAAGAAAAGTGAGAAGAATTGTGCAGGAAAAAAACCCTTTTTCAGCAGGAAGGAGGAGTTCTATCTTGACATGGATGGGAAATAAAAGCAACTCTGTCCAAGATTTCTGTTTCACTTGAGGAGACTGCACTGAGGATAGTGGTATGGGGCAGTCCAGAAAGAAAAATAACAACTGACACACTCTCTGCTCTGCTTGTCTGTATAAGAGTTCAGACATTGAATCATTTGTCCCTCAAACTCACAGTATTAGATGGAGGAAAACACAAAGACAACATACATTATACTAGAACCAGTAGCAGTTTTCAAGGCATTGCAGGAGTAACAAGAAGGCTGGAAGCAGGCAAAAGGTTGTGAGGGGACACAGCCAGGCTAGCTCTCCCAAAGTGGTGAAAGGGATATTCCATAGAATATAATGTCATGCTCAGCAGTAGAACGAGTAGTGGGAGAAGAAAGGGAAAGGAGAGCTGGCTTTCAAAAGTGGCCATCTCTCAGGGACTGGCTGGGTATCACTCTGCTTTTGCATCCCTTGTTGGGTTTTTTCCCCATTTTTCCTTCACTAAAACTGTCCTTATCCCAACTCATGAGTTTTATGAGTTTTGCTCTTCCTAGCCTTTCCCCTGTCCTGTGGGATAGGTGTGGATGGGGTTGATGAGCAGGCAGCTGTGTGGTCGCTGGCTGGGGTCAACTTACCACACATTACCTTCTAAAAAAAATTGCCCTCACTTCAAGAATGAGATTCTGTCTCGGAAAATACATTCAAGCTGTTACAAAGACTTCACTAAAGTATTTATTCCAATATTTTCACCTCTATAGCTCTCATTGCACAGAAGAGAAATATATTAACACTAATAATGGGACACAATTTTTAACTTGTAATTTGGTTGCACTTCCTTTTTAAAATAATTTCAGACCTATAACAATTATTATAAGATCAGTTTCTTCCTATAAGCAGGGTTAAATAGCTGACTCCTACTTAAACCTTAGAAAGAAGCTGCTGGAGTCTCAAAAACAGTATCTCAAGGAGAACATGTTACCACAGTGGCAAAGCAGAAAACAGCACTAGCTATTGCCTAGTATTCCACAGACATCAGCTTCATTAAATAATGTAGCAAAGAAGAATCTCCTTTTTTACAGAAAATTACTTGTCCTCTTATAAGATTATTTTTTATTATTAGAAGCGAACATAACATCTGAAATTCACATGTATTCATATGGTTACATAGATAATTTCTTGATCAAATAAAGCTATTTAAGAATATGATTTACTCTGTGTGGGGTTTCACAGTCATCCTTCTTAGCATAAGTATCCATCATGATCTAGAATCTCACTGGTATTTGTTAAACATAATATTTGCATAACAGTAAATGTAAAATTTTGCTTCAATTTGCTACAAATTAAAGTGGAGGATTTATAATAACTTAATATTCTTGCTTTGCTGCCCCGAGCTTTTGCTTCTTTTTCCAAATTAGCAAAATTTCTGCCCAGAAGGTACCTGTTCTTGCAAGTTCCCTGACTTTGATCTGTAAGAATTTTCCAGACTATGGACTGAAAAATGACATAAAGATTGCACTGTAAAACTAAACTTGCAGAAAAAGCCCAACTATCCCAGACTAAATTGTTTTCCTGTGCTCCAGCCAGTTATTCTCACACACAAGACTGAATGCATTGGATTTTCACCACCATCTAATTTCCTTAAGGGAAGCCCTCCAAGCCAGTTCTCACTTATGATCCACTTTTATAAATTCACTCTCATTTTTTTCCCCATTCTCATAAGGAGGTCAAGAACTTTTTTGTAACACCTCTCACCTTCCCCACACTCACTAAGATAAACACAAAAGAGATCATGGCTTATGGCCTGTAAAATCCATATTATCTCCCTTTTTACTGGTGTATGCCTTTTCACTGCTACCTGATGCTCTTATTCACAGGCGAGTCCTCTGATATAAACCTTGACATCACACAAGTTTCTTCATGCAAGAAAATAGTGAGCAAGTCAAGATCACTGGGAATATGTAGATAAATAAATTGCTTTTCAAAACTAAGTTGTAATCAAGCCAGTACTGAATATCCATTTTTGAAATAGGTGCAAAAAATCCCTTCCCTGATTTAAAAAAAACAGTCTGAATGTATGAGAGAATGATTAATTATTAGGAAAAATCAGAATTAAGAAAGAAGGTCACAAGCCTTCGCCTTCTTCCCCCAAAAATTGGGTAATTTTAGTGGTTTTACAATGTTTTTTTTCTGCCCTAAGAAGTAGTGAGCACAATTTAGGCCTCTTCCTGCCATGCTTGTTTATGTAAAGGAAGAAATTGGAGACTCTGTCCTTGAACATTTAATGGGATTTATATCATATCAAGAGGATTTTTGCTGACTGTCTTTTTTAATGCAAAATGAACGATGGGTTGCTGAAAATATAATTATTGTTATTTTTAATTGTGCAATTCTACAACATGGAAGACCCATTACAAAGATTTCAATAAGCTTTCTCTGTACTAGAAAGGCAGTTATGCTGCCTAGGAAATAAGCCAAATGTAAATAAACCCTTCATGGCAATTTGACGAGGCTATATAATCAATTTCAATACATAAAGTAATACCATCTACTCCTCTAAAGATTCTTCCTCTAAATGCATCTTATTTTGACAGTCATAATGTTTACTTACTCCATTTTTCTAATGTTTACTCTTTAAATGACTCAGGGATAAGTACTGGAAAGGTCTAGGTAAAAATGAGCCCTGCTTTTAAGATAATATTCATTTTCCCATAAGGATGATTTATTTTTTAAGTTATCTTTAAAAATGCAGCCCAGACCTCCTTCCTGCTTTGGTCATTTCCATGTCAGCTTCCCACTGTTACATATCAGCATGCCCAGACACAGAAGCATTGGAGTGACTGACAGGAGCCACTACTCTGAAAAACATTGATTCAAGACAACAGGGAGCTACAAGGTAGGTCGAGATAGAAAGAAAAGTGTTGAAAAAGAGATTTGATAAATACTGAGATTTTCACTGTCTGTGATGCTTGAAAAGACAAATACTAATATTTTTGTTAGTAGCTAAATCTCTGCAAAAAGACAACAAGTAGCTCAAAACCCCCTTTAAATCCATCTCCAGTTTGCCATCAGATATTTGGTGAGGGTTTTTTAAAGTCTTTCTTAAGATTAGATAAGATTTAGAGCTCTGACAGTCTTATTAGAAACTAAGTGTTCACAGAATCAGTCAGAATTGCAGAACAGGAAAACAGAGCTTAGTATCTTAAATTATTCCATTTTCATCAGACACAATTCATTCACTTTGGCATAAATTATTTTTGGCCGGAAATTAGAAGGATTTCCAAGTTCTCTTCACTTTAACTCACTTTTTACCTAAGTTAATTGCAAATTTCTCATTATCTGTAATAGCTGTGATTTAACTCCATGTAAACCAAAAAAATCTACTCTGCTTTCTAAAGCAAAAGTACTTATTTTTGAGAATGGTACTGTAAATAAAAACCCAATGTGAATCAAATTATTTCATTTTATATATAATTCATCATTGCTGTGAACATAGATAATTCTGGGCCTGCTGAGGTATTTTTTTATTGAATCCTTACTTTGATTTTAAAGACTGAATCCTTCTTTCTAGTGAAACAACAGGAATTTTGGCTGACTTACTGTTTCCATTGCATCAATTAAAGCTTAGCTAGTAAAAATGTATATTCCAAGATCCTTTTAAAATTTAATTGTAAAGACCTAAGATCTTGGCTTAAGGACAATAAAATCACGGTGACAGACAGGAAAGCCTGGTTAATATCACTAATTAAACAGTAAAGAAAACAGTTACTATAACTTTCTAAGCGTAGGAATCCTTGCATGTGAGTATACAGCCATTTGGCAAAAAAAGTGAATCACAAAAATCAGCTTAAATCCATATAGAGCATTCAGTGCAACACAGTGGTTATTTAGTTCATTTCTATATTAAATTGTTCCTCCTACTGTAAATTTACACTTTAAAAAATCATTTCAGTTATCATCTTGTTTTGTCATATTCCAGTGAAGTGCTAATAAAGTTGATATATAATCAACAATCAGGATTTTCTTGCTTCTTACTTCAGCTTTCTCTTCTTACCTAAAGATTTTTTCATCTTTATTCACATTCTGTACATGCCAAAGTGCTTTGCTTTACTGCTCCAGCTACTTCACGACAAAACCAACAAAACAGCCACTTAAGCGATTTATTTGGCAACAAATTCTTATCTATGCAGTCCATGAGAAGCCAAATTCTAGTCCTGAACATCCTTGAACTAAGAAGAAGTTTGTCTGCTACGTTCTCCCAGTGTTTCCTTTATTTAACTGAATTATTATTATTAGCTTTACAAGTCTTCTATTCTGAAATTTTCCAGTGCTCAGTCACACAATCTTATTGCCTCAAAACATCCTGCAGTACCTCATCAGCATGAAGAATGAAGGAATTAAGGCACACATTCTTTATCTTTCTCAAGAACTCTCCTCTCCCTTGATTCTTATCCAAACAGTCCACTATGCACTATTATATAGTGGGAGATCCATGTTCAGGCACTCCCTTCTGCCAGTTCAAGGCTAGAAACAGAAGACATCCATACTGCTCAGGGAATCAGGGTGTGGAGATGCCTCTGCTGGCAGTGCACGAGCTGATGGCTCACCTGGAAGTGGCCTGAGGTGCTCAGTGCAGGGTGATGCTCACACTGCTCTTCCAGTCTGAGGGAATTACACAAGTACCACTGACTGTGATGCAAGCCCCTCTGCTCACACTGTTCTGTTCACTCTGATTGAGACTGATTTACTGGAGTAGTAGAAGGGTAAGAAGTCAGCCTACTTCGTGAAGTAATCTTAGAAAAGAACAGGATTATCTTACCTCTCAGCATTCACTGAGACAAGAAGCTCCTCTCAAGCAGAGATTCAGGTTTATGTCCGTGCTTTCATTTCAGCAGAGCAAGGACATGAATCACTCTCTTCATTATCCAGGTAGGTACCTTTACTGCCAGTCCACAAGTTATTATCTAATGCCTCACTAGCTATGCTTTTGTTCACAGAAACTTACCCATCAAAACATGCAAAATTCCATGGAGTAGTTTTGACATAATAAGAGTTTCATCATGGCTACATACATATATACACACACATATCCATTTATGGACATTCATACATTCATTCCTACAGGCTGGGTAAAAATATCAACATAAAGCTCACTAACCAACCCCTGGCAGTGTGAAAATTCATCATAATTTTAAACACTCAGTGCTGGCAAGACAAATCTGCAGACACCATTAGAAAAGCCCCTGCTCAACTGTTGCTTATGGTTTACACCACGGAGCAAAGCCAGGAAAAATGGCAATTATATATTGTGATGAAAACTATTTTCCAGATGAAAGGTGAAAATTAAATACAAGAATGCAGTCAAAGAACTAAACACAATTTTTGTGTAAGCAAATGGTTCCTATGTAAAATACCTATGTGTATGCTAACGGTACTGATCTTATAATAATTAATTTTCTGCAAAAATATTCTTATGTATTTGTCCTTTACTAGTTTTAAACACAAAGTTTTACATTAAATATATTTGCCTATTGATATACTTTGACTATATATAGAATATATTTGAATGCACTTCAA
The DNA here is from genome assembly GCA_013397075.1 of Rhabdornis inornatus. Taxonomy (NCBI): domain Eukaryota; kingdom Metazoa; phylum Chordata; class Aves; order Passeriformes; family Rhabdornithidae; genus Rhabdornis; species Rhabdornis inornatus. Next base: position 183,597 of record VWZS01004866.1, read on the forward strand.
TATTTAAGCTGTCAAACCCTTTCCACAATGAAAATTTTACAAACAAGAAAATACATTATTTTATAGTGAGGTAATAAATAAATTACCAAAAATTATTTAAATCAATCATTTGTATAATGTTTTTACCACCTTTGTTCCAAGAAACACTTTCAATAAGTGAGCCGTCATTAATAGCTGAGGTCAGACTTCCAACCGTGCTGATGCAACAAAACACTTAATCGTGAGGTTTCAATTAACAGCAGGGATGGCTTAGCACGGGCATTGTGCAGGTTCAGGAACAGGCACCAAGACAAAGGAGACCTACTACAGAAATGGGTAGAAGCAGGCAGCTGCCTGTGGGGATGCTGAGACCACTTTTGGGAACAGGGATCTTAACCTGCCTGTTATAAAAGCAGAGAAAGTAAAGCATAACAGAATTCAGCCAAATTTTCTCTCCTCCCTCTTCCTATCTACACACAAACTAAGTAGGGGACAGAAAATAGTCTCTCATTGTCAGCATCTGCAATCAGACTACAATGCAATTTTTCCTTTCTAGCACTTGGAACATATCTCAGCTCACTAACCACCCCAGTCTTAACATGTCTAATTAAGTGAAAAACTAATATGAGAACATAGGAGAGTATTTTTTTCCATAAGCCTAGACAGAATTTTCAAGTTTAAAATTTCCAAACTGAATCTTATTATTTTAAAAATTATTCAAGTTTGTTATACCTGTAACTCAGTGATACATACTCTATTTCCTCCTGAAATACACTGCTTGATTATACATTTTGCTCCAGAGATATAAGAAAAGCTAGCAGTTGTAGAAAGTTCAAAAGTGAGAGAAGGAGGAAAGGATGCCGGTGGGAGTAAAGACTTGGTTACATTACTTTCAGTTTTGTTTATCTGGTTAGATGACAGTGTGTGAGAACATTTCACAGTTCCTCCGGAGGCGAAATACGTTATAGAAATGGGAATTCAGCATCTTTCAGGGGTTGCTGGAGACTGACTACATTACTTATAAGAAATTCTGGGTCAGACCTTTAGGAGTTGTAATAACATTCTTGATCCTCTTGTAAGCAGCAGATGTTAAATATCTCAATTTTCAATATTCAAATTAATCTTATTACATCATTATCTGACTCAGAGGATAATCACAGTCTTGTGATGTAATTCTGCATTAGAAGACTACATCCTCTCTTTTACTATGTTATGTTTTAATACAAGGTAATTAAATCATAGGTATTTATTTCAGAAAATCTGTTTAGTAGACATAAAAGTTAAAACATACCAAGACAGCTCTATGAATCTACTTCAACACAAAAAGGTATTAACAACAGTATACAATGAATGCATCTCCTGATCTCTTAGTCTGAGATGATGACATTCTAAAGTCCCACAGCTTTTTAAATGGTAGAAATGTCATAATAATCTCTTGTGCTACATTCAGCCTTCTGTTCTTTGAGTCATGTGCATGATTATGCCATCAGAGTTCATGCCCTTCCTTCCAACGCAAACCATTCTACGATTCTGTGATTAATTCGGGCATCTTGTCAATTCCTACTGAAACATAAGAGACATACAGCTTTAACTGAGATATAAATTGCTTACCTCTTCTTTAATATATGCTTTATTGCAGACTGAAGGTGAAATAAGAAAATAGGGACTTTGTTATACATCATGAATATAGCTTAAAATTGTTTCATATTCTCAGTATCTTAAAAATGTTACCTCACATGTACAAAGTACAAATGTAGCAATGTCTTTTTGTACATTGGTTTGGTCAGAGATGGTCTCTGCCTGGATGCTACATATTTCCAAGATGAAAAGAAAAGTATTGCATTAGAGTATGATTAGAACCTACTCAAAAATGAGGAAATTAATTAAAATTGATGATTTGCGAATAAACCCAAATCAAGTAAGAAAATCAGGCAAAGTGCTAGTTTGTGAATGCAAGCACAATTCCACCCACAAGTTTCATTTTGGCTAGGCAGAAATTTCATCTGGAAAATATTCCATTGCACAAACTTTTAGCAGAATGCATAGAGAAATATGCAAGACTGTTTGTGTGTCATACTCTTTTATTAAACACTGCCAACTACGTGTTCAAGACTTTGAATCAGAACTCTCTTAATCCCTTCTTCTTTACCAAAATGTAAGATATAAAATTAGCAGGGAGGTAACCACTGTGGGTATCCGTTTTCTCTCCTTGCAATTAGGTTATATTTTCACCAGAAAAGCTAGAAATTTACATTACTTAGTGAAGTAGACATTCCAGTGGAAAAAATCCGTTGCAGCAGCTGGAGCTCTGGAATTACTGCAAAGACTGTCAACTAAAAGCTGAGATATTTTTTAATTGTTTAAGGGTTTTATTTGTTTATACTCATTTTTAGAGAAAATTTTGAGCAAAAAGTAACACTACAGATATCAAAACTTTTAAGATAGCTGCCTGCCAAACAAAAAAATATATTTATTTTTGGGCAGGGATTTTGTTGGTATTGAATGGTTTCTTTACAAAGAAAAAATTGCAAAAATTCATCAACACTGTGGGATAGGATTGACTTGGGGGAATTGTGGGATTTTGGTTTGTTTGCACGATAACCTGGTGGACCCAGAGAAACATATCAAAGAATACATACAGCAAGTTTTCTTTCTAACTTCCTTCCCTTTGGGTTAGAAACTAATTTTATAAATATCATATAGTGTTTCATGCAGCTCCCAGTCTAAAATTATCTTCGTTTCTGAAGATTAAGGTGATTGATGAGAGATGTTTAGGTACTTGACCTCAACTTTTGTTTTCAAAATTCTTCAAGATTTAGCATAATATTCAGGTGGACTTTGTGTCTGCAGTTGGTAATTCATCCGATTGTATTTTTTGTCCATATAGACCAAGACATAATTGTTACTACTAAAATTAAACAGAGCAAATAATACCAGAAAAGAACACCCAGGCAAGGGAGAAATGAGATATTCAGTCTAGCTTCTTCTTTTGATCAGAGCAAGTTTCAACGCCTTTTGGCACCATAAAGCTAGACTAAGCAGCTCAGTTTCACTCCGGAAGGAGTACTAAAGAATAAACCTGTACTATCCAGATAAAAAACTCGTTAAGAAAAGCATACTATTAATGAGTCAGGACAAACAAAACCAGAATAGCCTAAAAGAGAGCCTTGAAATTAATAGTTTCGTTGGAAATTAGTTTCACTGTATCACATGATACACAAAGTTATGAAGGCCATACTACTTATAAAAAAATACAACAGAGCAAAGATTTGTTACCTACTCTTTGACGACTATCTCATCTGTAGTATAAGAATTATCCCAAATAAGGACTTGCCTTTATCCAGCTTCTGATGATAAAATAGTATTTTCATAGGCTAAAACCACAAAATCAGCTCCCTTTCTCTAAAATATCCGACCATCACTGTGGCTTCTCAGTTCATCCTCTCTATAGATACTCTAGGGAAAGTGCTTGGCACATCACCAACTCAACATCAGATGAGTATGTCAGAAAAGGCCTGCAGAAGACTTCATTTGTACTTTGTCACTCCAGAATAAACCTAGGAACAAGTCCTTCCCAACACATAATTGACAATACTACTCAGTAGCAAATCTGGACTTTCCAAGAGTGCTCATATTCCAGAGGCATTCCTGATTATTTCACCTTTCCTTTTCACAACTCAAAGCTACACAAGTATTTCCTAGTTTGGAAACTTTTTTATTTCTACAACACTTTTGATTAAAAAAGAATTTCAACTTTTGACCAAAAAAAGTGCCTTATACTTCCACAATTTTTGAAATATTTTTCAGAAAAAATAATCTTAATTGATTAACATTATTAACACAATTATTGACAACTATTTTATTTCAATCATCACATTTTTAATATGCTCTCCATTTCCTCAGAAATACCATTCTGCAGCATTTCTTCAGCCTACATAGAGACCTTATATTCTGTTTTCCTTTTACGTGGTTCTGTGATAACGATTCTCATGCGGTCTTTTTTTTTATTACCAATGCTATTTCTTATCCAGAAGTGGAAGAAGATTTAATGCAATTAATGATGCTATAAAAAAATTATCATTAAACCATAGATCAGTAGAAAAAAATTAATTCAGATTTTGGAAGAATGGTAAAGTATCTTGCTTTACCTATTCAAACTACAGAGCACATAAAACTATGATATAAAAACAGGCAAAAGAAGAATGTATTACAGGTGATCAGTCTTCAGGTTACCCTGAATTTTACTTTATTTCAGTGATCAATTCTATCTAGTAATGCCCAAGTCTTAAAATTTAGGTGCCTATACTATCTAAATATTAACTCAGTGCCACAGACTCCAGGTGAATGATTTGCTAAGTTTTCAAGTTCATTGCAACATCCTTGTGAATCAATGATACTCTAGATCCAGGTACATTCTTTAAACAATTTTACAACATCTGCAGAGCACAAGAAACTGACTTGTATTGAAAATCATTGGGAATTAGGTACATAGCATAGATTTACAAAACTACTCTTTGCCAGACTAACTCTGTTACACATTCACAGACACAAACATTTAGCCTTCGGGCTATAATTTAACCAACATTTAATGTTCTTTAACATACATAGTCCTATTTTAAAATTTAATATTTTTTTGTCAGGATAAATGGTTGAACTGAAAAGTGGGATGCCAATAAAGCAATATATGACACACAGGATTTAAAATTTAATTAGAAATACTCTGGACTTCTAGAATAAACACTTTCAAATCAGTTTTACTTATCTAGAGGGAAAAAACAAGGATTTATTAATGCATGTTTTTACAGTTAATTTAAAAGCCACAGGGCAGAAAAATTTAAAATTCAGACATATAAAACCAAGCCTGAAACTAAAAAAAAATAGCCATGGAAATTTCCAAAACTCTCTGCAGTTAAGCATGTATTTTCACTAGACATATTATGGCAATATCTATAGAAATGTACAAAGGGCGGAGTTCAAAATACTTTCTTTGTCCTGACCAGTACAGAAAGGTTTTGATTAAATGCATATAAATTTGGTGCAGATGACCAGTTGCCACTAGTTTTTCCTAAAGCCCACAGAAAACTGAGATAACATTACACTTTATGTACTATTCTAGACAGAATTAGGTTCAGAATTTAAATCTGAGCACAAAGTAAAGTTTCTGCCTGTATAATTCAACAGTCCAGACACATGTTAATGCTAAGCAGATTTCTATACACATGTCTCCAGTCTACCTTCATTGAAACACTCTGTGAAGTCCATTTTCAGGCTCTTTTGACTTGCTAAACTTTAGATTGCAAAAGAATGGGAGGGGATGTGTAACGTGTACCAATTTCCAGAGCAGGCAATTTCTGTGATGAATATTCCCTAGCTATATGCCCCAAACTGCGTGTTCCCTTTCCACCCAAACTATGAGGAGTTGAAACTCTGCATTTTTAAGTTGCAGCTGAAGGAGTTCAATCTCTACTGAAAAGATGTCTCTTGGTTCAAGTAATTACGTTACAATCATAACAAAATAGTTTGCAGTCTAAATGTTGTACAGTTTTCACAGAAGACTATATTTGGGTTCTTCCTCTCTCTGGAATAATATGACACCACAGAAACTATTGGACATGTTAAATCTGCTACAGCATATTTAGTACATTTTCTAAACATGAATACAGAAATTATCCAATTCTTCATGAACAAGTTTTTTCTTTATTTAAAACCAAAAAACATTGTTTGATAAACTAGTTACTGAAATAGGACACCGCTAACACATTTAATGGTAGCAAAATTTACATTGGCTAGTTCTTTCCTTCTAGCTGATAAATATGTAAAAGTACCTAAAAAATTAGGAAAAAATGTGATTGGGATCTAATTTGTAAGCAGACTTTGTGTTGTATCCCAAACATTTCCAATGCACTGCAAATGTAGTATTAAGTTGTTCTACATGTGTGCACAATGTCTGCTTCTCTAATACCATATGTAGAAGAAATGAGAGCATTTTCAAAGATAGAGGAGACTTCTGGTGATTAATATTATGGCTCATATTGCGCTGTTAAATTTTTTTGTTTTTTCAATGGACAAAGTTGTTAATAACATTTCCCGACCTAGCAGGTAAACTCTGCAATAGCAGATCCATATCTACACAGAAAATTGCACTCATATCTTCTCGCTGGAGAACATCACATGAAATACTGTGCTGCAATATTGAGGGTGCTTGAAAATTGGGTTCTTCTGCAAGGAAGGATTAAGTTCTGCAGTAAAATTTCAGAAGCTGTCATAAAGATGAATATTTTTGAAATCTAATTTATTTCCACTTAATCTTTTAGGATTCCAATTTTAAGACATGAGTGAATAAATACAAACAAATGATGACTCATCTTTAATTGTAATGCAGATTATCCACCTGGCATGTTTCACAGACACCTTTGGCTCTTCAGCACAGGCTGAGATCAGCACATATTAACTGCCAGGTAGAGAATGAGAATAATTTTCCTCCAAAGATGTATGTCTTATAATTTACAGGAGAATGAAAATGGTTATAAGCTATGAAAAGTCTATTTAAGGAGAAAATATTTTTGAGAAATATTCTGTTTAAAGCTGAGTTACTAATCAATTGCTTCCAGAGGAGACCAATAGGGAGTTATCTTGAAAGCTACTACTTGGCAAAAGCCTGCTGAGCTGCACTGAAAGAATTACACAGATGTACTAACATTGCACATACCTTGCAAAAGAAATACCTAATTTTGAGAGGATTCTGCAGTAAAAAGTCTCCTATGGGGCTAAAAAGCTAAAACACAGCTAGAGCTGACTACAAAGAAAACAGTAACATCTTTAAAGCTGCAGTGAGGAACGGATATTGTTTTATGACACCAGTTTCTGCTTGTTCACTTCTTTGTATTCTATACACCCGTGAAACTCACTCTACATCACTTGCACAGTATGCAACTGAAACAAGAAGACCTCACGGGGAAACTAGACAAACAATCCTCTCTCTGTTGATAGTATATTACTGCTGCATGCAAATATATCTGCACATAGACCAGCATGAAAAGGTCCCAGTAAGAAAGTTATATCCTCACTTCGCTTGAGAAATTATTTTGTACCTGAATATATGTAGCTGAGTAGTTTACTAACAAGAATTTTCTTGTCACAGTACATCTATATTTCCCTTAATATCATCCTGTTAACTGTATTTGAACCACTGGGGTTTTTTGTACAGGGTTTTTGTTCATCATTGTTATTAGCCTTCAAATATTTATTGGTTATTTTTATTCTTTCCAGAAGTATTGTGGGAAGGCCATACAATTTGCCTTCAAAGTATGCAAGGTCAGGAAATGTCAGCTGCATCATCATTTCCTGGAGTGATGCCAGCATTGTTTGGAACTTGTCAGATTTCTAGGCAGAAGGTCTAATTATTGATCCACTTTTTAATAGTTTAATCAATTACTCAGCACAGTATAAAAATATTCTCCTGACATTTCTAAATTTCAACATTTACATATGCTTTTTTTTTAGGTGTTTAGGGGTTTGGAGGATGGAATGTGTAGATATAACTCTTATCTGATATGTAATATTAATGGACTTTTTTCTTGCTTATAATGGATGTCTCTCATGCATTTTAATAAACTTTTAATGGTTATAAAGGAGCAGCTAAACTGCTTACAGCAAAAAATACCCACATGGCACATCAAGTGAGATTTGTGGTTCTTTTCACATCTGCATCCAGATTGCTGCTACACTAAATGTTGTGAGTGATGAGTGAATTGTGGAGAACATCAGCAGAAAAACCTTTCTACATGTGAGCTTCTCAGAAATACTTACTCAAAAATAGTTTTTCCAAAACACCAGTCCCTAAATAATTCATCTGTGAATACTCTTGGCTCATGACAGAAGTGCCACATCTGGTTTAATGTGATGCATTTTGAAAACAGTTTGAGATAAACCATTGTGGCAATTCTGTAGCTCATAAAGTCTGTTATTCTAGGATAATTATCCAAATCCTTTTCACCGAATCTTCAAGGCTAGAAGAGACCTGCAAGACCATCTAGTCCATTCATCAACCCGGCACTATCATAATCACCCCTAAATCATATCCTCAAGTGCCACGTCCAGATGAATTTGAACACTTCTAGAGATAGTGATTCTACCTCCGCCCTAGGCAACTTATTCCAGCATGAAAACACTCTTTCAGTGAAAGAGTGTTTTTTTCTGATATCTAATTTGAACCTCCTATGTTGCGACTTAAGGCCATTTTCTCTCATCTTCTCTTGAGACATGGCAGTGGCAGAAGGGACAGCCTCACCTTGCTGCAACTTCCTGATGTTGCTGTCATTGCTCAAACTGAATATTCATGTACATGAGTCTCAGTTCTGTTTTGTTTCTCTGATTGCTTCACATTTTCACTATTTGACATGTTGAATCCAGAAACATGGAGCTGCCATCCCAAAGTTACATTTCTTTTGTATAAACAAGATTTCCTCAATTAACAGAAAAAGATTCCTTTATTGAGACCTCCTAGCCCCCTTGATCTCTGGGGAGTAGCTGGAATGCAATGGGGTTTATTTTCTGCTAAATTTCAGTATCTTTAATGCAACAGCGGTTTCCTTCTCTGTGCACTGATTTTGAGTGTCATTGGTTAGAGAATCACTCCAGCTCAGGAGCCAAAGAAAGGGCTTGGGTTATCCTCCACTCACAGAGGATGGCACTTTTAGAGAAGGAGCAGGTTTTTTTCTGGGAAGGTAGGGAGGGTGCTGGTGAGTAGACCCTGAAGCACTGGGACACTGCTGTGGGAGTGATGCTTAATCTTCACTTCCCTCCACTCCTAAGTCTTTTCTGAAAGGCAAGTGGTTTGAATATAGATCAGGATGTCAAAAAACCACCATCAGTCAGGAGGGGAGCCCTTTAGATTTGGGCCTTTTTCAAGACCAATTCAAGACAGTATAGTTTGGAGGGGACAATGTTGGGGGTTTCTTTTAGATAAATTCGTGACTTGGGAAGGTTCTTAATTGTTTTCTGATTATAGAGGATGGGAAAATCTCTTTATGTTTAATTCAAACACACCTTTTCAAGTAGTCAATCTTTTCAACTCTAGCGCAAATCTAAAATACCTTTGCTGTTTTTTTATTACTGTAACCACAAAGTCTGCTGAGCTGTGAGGCAGTGCACGTAGCCTAAGGACTCTGTAACAAGCAGTATAAAGCACAATATAAACAATGCAAAAGCAATATAAGTTATATAAATCAAATGCATAAACAGTTCAAAGCACAGTACCAGAAGAAAACACATGAACAGGTACTTGGAAATCTGATGAAAGACTGGAAAGCAACATTCATGAAATCTGCAACAATAGAAACATTTCCACTTGGACTAGAATAGTTAATGCATTTCTTCAGGTATATGCGTCTATAAATTATCCACTGATGTGCACTGGGCAACTGAATATTTGTAACACAAGGTTTGCACTCACTGCCCATTTGTGTACAAAGGCTTGATCTTCATTATGACAAGCACAGCTTTTGAGAGTATTTTTCCAAAGTTGCCCAGGCTGGACTCCCATAGCGTGCAAAGCATGGAAGAGTAGTTTAACAGAAATCTTTGGGCAACAGCTCAGATCCTAGTCATAGAGGCACAGCCAGTGTACCCTGCACATGAAATATACAGCTACTTTGAAAACAGGAGGGTCAAGTATCTTCTTTTGAAGGGAAGAGAGTGCTATGGAAGCAAGTTTGGAAATGTTTGTCAGGAAAAAATTCTAGCAGAAAGAAAAGCTGTTTGATTTTTAAAAGAAAGGTTTGAAATGGCTCAGGACATGTTTGAGTCACAGAGCAGATTCAAAAATCCCAGGCGTCTGGGTGTGGGAGACATACAATTCAGCTTACTGAATGGATGAAACACTGTCTTATCTCTGAGTGAATGGTCTCTCAGCAGCTCTTCGGTTATGGGCTCTATGTGGTTTTGGTTAGGAGACACAAATAAGAGTGGATCCTTTGAAGACCCAAAAGAGAAACTAGAAAGGATGGTAGCACTGAGCTGGGAACAATGGTATGGCATAGGTACCTTTTATGGCCTAGTAAAGTTAAACCTGTTGCCTAAAATTGAAGGGGCTTTTAATATGAGAGAATTGTTGCAAGCAGGGAAGTAAAACATTTTTATTTCCTTCTGGAGAGAAGGCAGAATTGATGGCTTGTAAGAGCCAAATGCTGAGCAGGTAACCTGTAGGAAAGCTCTGACAGAAGCCTGGTGAAACTTTCTACTGTTGTGGCTTTTTTTTCTTGGGATTATATATCTATTTATAGAGTTCTTTTTGTAGAGGGGTAGGAGACAACAGGAGCCCAAAATAGCAACAGTTAAGTAGGGGCACATGAGAAGCCACAGCAGGGCTTACAGAGCTGTACCACTCCTGTAGAACAGATCTGACTTCAAGACCACACAGTAAATTAAATCCTTGAAAAAGTGGCAGAGGAAACTGGAAATAAGGTTCCTCCCAGTAGCAGTACATTCGAGAGGGGCTGAGCTCTGGCTTCATTGGTCTGAGTGAAGAGCAGAGGCATGTCTCCAGCCCAACAAAAGTCTTGCAGAGAGAGATGACATATTAGAAGTCAAGAGTGGGCATGGAGGATGTGTGCTATAGTAGATACATATATATATATTTATAGAGAGAGAGAGAGAGAGATACATATATATATACATATATATACATATATATATATACTGAGTGAGCAAGACAGCAGGGAATAGTGTGAAAGAAGTACCAGTCACTACTGACCTCTACTTTGGCCACATCACATTGGACTAAAAGCCTAGACCTAGACATCGAGATGATCCAGTTCCAGAAACATCCTGTCAGACAGCAGGTTGGCTCTCACTCACCTCTGGTAATGGCACCTCATCCTTCCCTCCCTCCCTCCCTCCCTCCCTCCCACCTTACCACCATGAACTAAGCCAAATGGCAAAGTAAATAAAGCAGCTGTCAGACTTATTGTCTGTTTAGGAACTTGCAAAGCTTTATTGTGCCTTACCTAAGGGTTAATCAAGGTGTCACATACTACTTATCTTTTGTATCTCTAGTACCAAAGCTGAAAGGCAAGAGAAGCCAAAAAAAAATATCATCTACAGTAACAGCAGTTAAGTTTCAATACATTAAAATGTTAGTATCCTAAATATGTTTGCTGATGACTTGAGAGCTGGATTTATAACCTACTGCTGAACACTTTTTCTTGCCTCAACAGCACAAGATCAGATATTTTATTACCAAGTCCCACATACAATATTCATAAATATGGGTATCCTAATAAAATGCAGATAAAAAACTCACACTTGCTTTTCTCTCCATCTCTGATTTGATTCTCTCTTACAATAGTTGCCAATTTTTAGCTACAAATATTATTCAAAAGAAATAAATAGTGATGTCCAGCAGTTCTAACCTGACAAATCCTTTTACGGTCATTTAATTGGTGCACTTTCATGTGCTTTTATCACTCTGACCAGATACAAGTGGATTTTTTTATTACTTGAAAGCTGTTGGTGACAGGTATTTATTGCTGCAATCATCCACTCTTAACATTTAGACTGTAAAAATTGACCCTAGCCTGTCAACCATTAAGCACCAATAATTATGTCTGAAGTTGTGAAAGTGAAGTGCAACAGCTATTTCATACCTAGTGCTTTAACAGGTCTTATAACCTTCTGAAACCTTATAACTTTCATTCTTTATTTTCCACACACCAGACAAAAATATGAGTGTTTTTAAGGAGAAGTACAAAGTCTGTACATGATCAAAGAGTGAAATTTCATAACACTATCATTGTAAAAGAGTATTATCATGCATCATGTGGGTGTTAAATTGCCAATTCACAAAAAAAAGGTTTTTTCATCTGTAAATATACCTATAACCAGGATTTTTTTTTAAACTAGATACAGCCACAATGCACAACAAGGTCTTTGCTACCACAGCTCAGCAAGAATTAACAAACTTTGTATGAATGCCAAAGGTGAAACGCTAATGGAAATATTTTTGTGAATTGTAAGAATCTATTAACCACATGATTTTGATCACAAGAGCTATTATAAATACCTCACATTACTTTTCTGTTATATAAGGCATACATCTCAAGCACAGTTTATGAGGCTTTTTAGAGCCAAGCTTATTTATTAAGTTGTAAAATCTCTTTGAAACTGCTTCTAACTTGTCAATGCTTGTCCACGTTCTACTGGTACCACTCCTGTGGTACTTATTTCTCTGTTGTTGTTGTTGTTGTTGTTGTTGTGTTTTGTTTTGTTTCTGGGCACTAGAAATAGGAGATAGTGCCTCAGTCATTCATTTCCTGCATTGGCTTGGGTCTGACAAGGAAGAACTTTTTAGATAAAATTCCTGGCAGATACCTCCCAAGAATTGCAGCAAGATCTCCACCTGCAGCGCCTCTAAGAAATTATTATAGACCAGGAAATTATTAACAGTCGTTATATAGCATGCAACTATACCATTAAACTCCCTTTCCCAAGTTAAATGGTTAAAAACTCATCAGTATAGAAGAATGAAAATAATTCAAGTGTTAAAAATGTGCTGCAAATCATTATGCAAAACCTAGACACACTTTCACCTTGTTTGATTTTGAATTATTTTGGACCAATACAGTTAGTTTAGAATGACTGAATCATAATAGGAGTTTTGCTAAGCATTTGAAATTAACTTTATTTTTCATGAATGAAATGATTTTCAGAACTTGACATGTCCTGTAAAGTTTTGTACTGACCTAGTCTTATATCTACATCTTGTTGACATTACAAAATTTTAATGGAACAGAATAACAGCAATATTATACATGTGTAAAGTGATATTTGGATTGCCTGTTTATGTGTATGGCACCTCAACATCTGTCTGAAAGTCTTCTTAAGGGACTACTTCAGTTAGCAGAAAAAAATATTCACAGTGCTTCAGCAACAAGGGACTGATGTCTGAAAAACAGCTGGTCAAAAATCTAGACATGATGTTCATAATTTAGAACTCAGGATTATTTAAAAAAATATAAGCTTTTTTTCCTACGAATTTTACAGGAAAATTCTTCAAACTGGAATGTCCTATGTTTTAGTAAAGAATCTGCCCCTTTAAATTAGGTAGGCATCATCCTCACATACTTGCCAGGAAACAAATTTGTCATATTACTAAATTAGTCTAGCCATTAATACCAGATATTATCCTCTGAAGACTATGCACAAAGCAGGAAAATTGCACTACATTTATCTTTTCAGCCACTCATATATTTTCTCATTTATTCAGAAGACCATTTGCTGAAGGTCAAAGCCTCTGTACTGCTTAAATGTCATTTAACTATTAGTGAAGGTTCCAGAATAAACTTAAGTAATAAACTAAAGCCAGATAAAATCCGAGGTATGAGAACCTACATGTTATATTTTTAATAGAAAAAATAAGAATTAATATTTTGACAAAATCTTCCTGGCAATGATTTTGAAGTTTAACCAGACACAGAGAAAACAAAAATAGAACCATTAAAACTTCTCAAAGGCTGCAGTACCTTTATGAACAGCATTATAATAAGATGTGTCAATAGGCAAAGAGAAGGAGCAACGGGTATTGGCAAGGAGTAAGTACTAAGAACAAAGCCATTGAGACAAGGCTGAATTAAATAATTTGTCAAAACTTACTCAGAAAAGCTGAAAGAAGTTCAACATGTTCAAGACTAATTGCAGGAATCACAGGCACATGACAGACAGAGTACTTCAAACTGAAGTCAACCTGTTTAAATATATATATATATATATATATATGTA
>VWZS01004866.1:197357-209686 GCA_013397075.1 Rhabdornis inornatus
ATAGTTAATTCTCTCATCTTATTTAAGACTCTATAGCTATTCCCAATACTGAGTGATACTCTCTAGAATACTGTATTGTTTGGTTTTATAAAACAGATTTTCTTTAACCTACCATAAATTAGTTCCTGAGGCAGGAGCTACCTTTTCTTCCAGAGCTTGACACAGGAGATACCTGCTCACTGCTGCCTGACACAGCAACACTGAAAATATTAGAAAGACCTTTTTTTCACTGCAATTCATGGGTGAGCATGGACTTAAGAATGAAAAGAACATACGGAATACTTTTTAAAAGCTTTAGAGTATTTTTCAGTCTGTGCTGTCAAATGTGCTCCATTTTGTGCAAAACACTTCAATATTCATTAAAGCAAAGCCCAGTACATCTCTCAGATGAATATGATCTCTACCAGGCTGTAGCTGTGCAAGGAAACAGTATGCTGGTATTTGAAGAAGCAACTACTTGTTTTCTGTTTTCATTTAATGGCAAAATTTTAGAAATCCTTTTTCTATAATGAAAACCGATTCACATACCTAGCATATACCTAGAAAACCACCTTCCCCAGTAAAGCACTCATCAGTACACTTCAGTTTCTCTCTAATATAATTCTTGACTTGTCGTCTCATTTCCTTTCTCTAAAAATCATTTTTCAACAAATTATCGACGTCAGGGGGTGCTCTGCGGAAAGCAGACTAGAAGCATCTGGATGATATCTGTGTATTTCTTAACATTGTTTTCCACAAAACAGTACAAGGCAGACACAGAGGTTAGTGACGCACACAAAACCCAGAAAATCAGAATAAATTCCAAGGGTTTCCACACAGAAAGGAGTATTTTTTCTTGAGAAAAACCACCAATACTTATATCTGGTATTCAACATTCTAATACAATTCATGAACAAGCATCCGACCTAACAATGGTCTTAGCTGGTCATTTTACGCTGAAAGAAATGGTAAATTAATTTGATGATTTTCAAGTACACTGCTAATCATCCTCAAATACTTGGTCTTAAATAAATAAATAAATAAATAAATAGGTTTTAGAAAGGCTTTCAGTAAAATAATTCATGCATTCTGCCATCACTATCCTGGATACCAATCTCAGATCTTTCTGTAGGTTTTGCCTTGGAAGATTTGGGGAGAAATAAATTGCAAGTGAATTCCCCCCAGTCAAGGAGGTTACTTATATGTAAATCGTTCCCTTCTCACAGAAGAAGAGGCTCATCTGCTCTAGGGCACTTCTGTCCCCCTCAGATCCCACTTGGTAGCACCGTCACTTTTGAGGCAGATGACAAAGACTTAGCAAGCTAAAAAAATGATTCAGCAGAGCAGGGGCCCATCATCAGTTTATGGTCTGGCATTTTCACCCACATACCTTTGCAAATTACCACAAACAACCTCCAAAAGCAAACTAACTCAGCAGCAATGCTCATCAAAGCAAGTACTAGCAACACAGCAAGATCCAGAGTACCCCTGTACCTCTGACCCATTCTAGTTTATTTTATTTCCTTATTTCCTATAACTTCTGCATTTCACCATCACTTGTACCAAAAGCTGGGAATTTTCAGTAATCCATAGCTATCTATGGAAGAGATAAGCACACAGAGATTTTTCTTGGATTAAAAACCATCTTTAAATAATTTTATTTTTCTAACTGTTGTGTTCTAAATGGGTATATTATATATATGAATACTGATTGATTTTTACAATTTTGACTTGATACCAAGTTCCAACAACAATAAGAAAAGTTCCTACAAACGGTGCAGGCCTAACTTAGAGGAAATGATAAATCTAGAATCCTCTTTCCTGACTCTGT
This sequence comes from Rhabdornis inornatus, assembly GCA_013397075.1. NCBI lineage: Eukaryota > Metazoa > Chordata > Aves > Passeriformes > Rhabdornithidae > Rhabdornis > Rhabdornis inornatus. Next base: position 199,168 of record VWZS01004866.1, read on the forward strand.
GGGTATGGGAGAAGAACATGTGCAAAACACCTGTGAGCTTGAGAGAAAGCTACACATTCACATACTTTATTGTGGACTGGAGTTTAGCTAAGTTCCCAACACAGCCTTCTGGGAAGCCAGATATCCCCATCACAGGCTATCAGACCTGGAGATAAGCAATGTCTGCTCCAGGAAAGGGTTGAACCAATTGGTACATTTGGTGGGCACGCTAGCAAGTATATTTGTTTTAAAGTACCTAATGTTTCTTTTACTAGCCCTAATGTTCTTTATCTTCACTCTAATGAGTCGCACCACTTTCATATCATTTGATGTTATGAGGCTCCTCAGATTTTTTACTGTAACATTCCTATACATAGTACTTCTTACATGGAGGTTTTATATTTTACCCTATTATTTCACAGAAGCTGCCTTGGAATTTTAAGGCCAGCCAATGGGTTTGCTTTTGGTACAGCATATACTTACACTTGAGTTTTGAAGTCAGTTTGGATCAACAAAATGAGTGGTGATGATGTGAAATGGGATGAGAAAGTAGCACATGTAATTTTGTTTAAGCTTCATTTGAATTTTGTTTAAATCCATGAATTCCACTAACATTTAATAGATGAGAAGTGGTAAAACTGAAATACTGAAATAAAGACAAAACTGAGAGAATCATGAGAACAGAAAGAAATTAAGTTACAGTGATAGCAAAGGAAGGTGAGGGAAAGACCCTCACCTTACCATAAAGGATTTTAATTATTTGAAAAATTTGTCTGTTTTCAGAAGATGTGTCTAACTCAAATGGCTGGATGGGGTCTAACTTATCTGCATCTACATGCACTATACAGGAAAAGACTGAATAAGTGAGTTGTAAAAAAGTGAATAGTCTGCCTTAAGGGCTATGCAAACTACTACAGGATGAAGAATTTGCTACAGTCTAATCAGTGTGGATTTCACCACTGTAGTAAAAATGAGCAAGATAAAAAGAAAGACAATGTTGTAGCCTGTGCTAATCATAGAAATATAAAGGCTATGAATAAATAATAAAGGGGGAAATGAGAAATGAAATATAAAAGAAAGACTTTAATGGTGAAAGGAAAAATGTGTCTCAAAATGAACAGGAGAATCTTTGTAACTGAAAATAGCATTAATGTAGCCACGTTAAGCATCTACATCATTTACAGCAGTTTTAGACTTCCTGACTGATTTTTCTTGAGGTTCCAGTGCAGAAGTGCATGAGCCAAACTTCCCTTCTATGTTCTGAACAGCACACGGTGCACACACGCTGCATCCTGAACATTCCCTCCTACTATGACATCCAAGGGAATAAAGAGTTTGGTCGTTCTTGTTCTTGAAGTAACAAGCTTGTAACAGGAGTGAAGCAGAATAACAGCAACAGAAAAAGTAAAAAGTAAAAATCATCAGTTAAAGGAATTAAACAATGCATTTACCTGTGACAGAGGAGGACTAGATTCAACAGAAATTTCCTTTGTACAAAAGCCCTTTGCTGAAAAGGCAGGTGAGCAAGATATAGAAAGCAGAAATTTCAGTTCTTGAGTCACTGGGCCATTCAAAAGTGATTCAGTTTGCAATGTGGAAGTCCACTTCACTGTGTGAGGTAATGATCTTAACTTTCCCTTTTTACACTCAGAAGGTATAACATGAGATTCATGGCTGGCAGGAAGCACCTATTTTCAAACATCCCCCCATAATCACACCCATAAACCCTGGCAATTAAACCACAGGAAGTCACCCAGTAGAATTACACTTTCAAGTGGAAGGGTAGTGGAGACTAGCTGCCCACGAGTTGAGTTTTATTTATGCTTGCAGCATCACATTAAACATTGACATTCTGCAATCATGATCAATATTGCTAGGTTGGGGTTTTTTTCCTGCCTACATCCAACAACTTAACATTTCTTTTTCTGCTTCTGTGCTATTCTTCTTTTTCTTTTATTTTTTTAAGCATAGTATCTGTAGAAATTTCCATTCCACTCTTGCTTTTGGAAGATTGCTATTCCAGGTAGTGTATTTTATGAAACAATTTCTGTTACAAAAATATATAACAACTTTCAGTCTTTTGTATTGGAAATCATCTTATGCTGTAATTTAAAGATGTTAGAAGACATTCGTACTCAAACCGTATAATTCTTTAGGTACTGCTCTCTTGATGCCTTTGTAAAGTGTACCATCTGTAATTTTCCCACACACCTGAGCAACAACTGCTTTTGGTACTACCTCAATATCTCAGGTGGGGTTTTTTCAGCACTATTCATTGAATTAATTTTTAGGAATCTACCTAGAACTAAGTGTGCCAAATGAGCATGGAAGCAAATATCAATTGTAGCAGAACTCCAGATTCTTCTATTATTATGTTTGACTGGTGTCAAAAAAACAAGACAATTTCTACTATTATTTAAAATCCAATTTTAATAGTGCCCTCAGGGTTTTTTTAATCATTCTATAACATATTTGGTCTGCTCTACAGCAGTCTATTGAGTAAAATTTTAGACAATTTTATTTTCATGACCACAGGTATTTTCCTCAAAAACTGTACATAGTTTACATTCCCATTTCAATTCCATTAATATTTTGAACTCTCTGCAAATTTCTGTTCATTTTTCCCTTCCAGGTTTATTAATGACACTCCTGCCTACTGAATTCTGTTAAGCTTACTTTAAAGGGTTTCTTATTTCATGTAGACGTTTCTGCCACTCAAACTACTATCTGTAGTAATACACAGATTCTTCTAAGTCCTGTTTTATCTCAGTGCAAGATTGTCTCATTCTTTTCCTAGATTAAAGCCAATTTCAAACTAAAAATGCCTTTTTGTGATATTCTATTTCCAACTTCATTACAAAGTCTTCAGTGAGAAAGCAATAGTGAGAAGGAAACTGAAATATATATCAGTATAATGTGGTCATGAGGACTGAAGAGAGTGTAAAAAAGATGTAAAACTGCCAAAATTGTCCATAGTTCTAAAGATCTCTGTGTAAAACAGACTTAGTATATGTGTTTATAAAGAAGAAGGGAGGGAGCTAAGTGAACAGAAAATTATCTGTGGTGTGGCAAGCAAAATTATGAATGATAAAGAGAAATCTGGTGTCAGAAGATTATTTAAAAAAAAAGAAAAATTCAGTATTCATTGTAATAGAACGGGAGAACTGAAACTGTCCTTTAATGCTTTCAAAGCATAATAATGCTGCGCTGCAGACTCATTTCCTATCGATAATGAAGTCTGAGTTGCCAAAGAAACAAGCATTTGTTATATAGAGAGAATATAGCAGAGAAAGCCACTTGCTGAGTAAACTAGGATTTTGCCATGAATCTGTAACATCAAAAAGAAAATAGCAAACATGCTCTACATATTCATGAAATAGTATCTCTAGGACTACCCCAAGATAATACATAAATAAATCTGAAAATTCATCCCAGAAACTGTTTAGGAAGAAGTAATAGCTGCTTTGTAGAGTCTTTAGATTTCAAAAGTAGCAGGAAAATGAGCTAAATCTCATACTTGCAAAGAACTTTTTCCAGGCTATAAGACATTAGCTCCAATGAAGAACTTAAAAATATTAATGAGCGTTGCATTCTGCTTCTTTCCCTTGTTAAAGGACATGAGTATGTAACACGGAAATTGGAGGTTACTTAACATTAGCAACATCACCTGTTACATTAGACAATTTGGCATCTTAGGAATTCAGAATAATTTACAAACATGAATTTAGCCATGCAACACCCTTCTGAAGTAACTACTATTAGTATTTACTATTATGAATGAAAGATTCATGGAACACAGATGACATTTCCAAAACCCAGCAGTCAGACAGCATAATTAGTAAGAGATACAATAGTTCTCCAAGTAAACAGGGACCATTAAACTTCCCTTTTTGCTAACATAATAATTATCTTGACATGCTAAATGAAATAAACAATTCAGTAAGTCAATATAGCCACAAGCAAGAGATTCAGATCAAAAATAGTGAGTGAGCTAAGTATTTGTGAGGATTAAAGAGAAACCTCTCCTAACTGCAGCCAGTGCAAGACTATATGACAAAAAAAATTTAATAAACACAAATGTAAAATAATTATGAGAAGTTATTGAGATTCTCACCTGTAAAAAGGGAAAGCAGATGGACCATCAGGACAAGTAAGCAACTCTATTAAAACACTGAGAATACATCCAACACCATTAAGTCAGTCATTGCTCTTTCTTGTCTTCTTGCCTACACGCTATTTTCCTACACACCCCAGCTTCCCCACCTGTGCCAATGTTTGGTAAATCAGACAGTGAAACTTATCCAGCTTTATTTTTCAGTAAAACATAAAACTTCACATGATCCAAACATAAAAGAACAGGGATGGGAGCTGACATGGTTGCACTTCACTTGGACCAGCTCTTTTCTCCAGCTCACTGTTTGAGCTCACCAGTACTCTCAGCTGGACAACACATGCAGAAGTGAGAAATGCAATCAGACAGAACCACATCAAGTATCTCACCACGGCCTCTCACCTATCTCTCATCTCCCACCCCCAAAGCCTGCTGTCTCTTGGTTATATCTATTGAGAAAAACCAAAACTACAATCAACTCCATTTGGGCAGTTCTGGCAGCTCAAAGAAATCAGAATTGGCCACATCATCCTTGGGCCAAACCCTGAAGTGGATCCATGCCATTTTGAGGTGGCTGATAGCAACACCGCAAAGCCTGACTGGGGCATATAAGCTATGCAAGTGTATGACTGGGAGGAGCTGCACTGCTCTGATTGACCTGCTCACGCTAACTCTGAAGCCAATTAGGAAGGAAACACTTATGACTGTTCATTTCACATCTCACCTTGCTGTGAGATTTGGGTTCTTTATGGGTAGGTCAACTCTCTGAACCTTCTAAAGAGAATCAATCTGAACCATAAAGAAGAAACTCTTTTGTAATGCATATCACACATCAGACATCACTGAGCATCCTAAAATACCTTTTATTCCCCCTTAGAAAATACCTTAAGGGTAGTAAACCACAGGATGAGTTCACATGTGGGGAAAAAAACTGATAGGAAACTTTTCAGACAGAAACACTTGCTTAAGACTTTAACTGTGTAAGACCTGTACAAGGCCCCTGAAATTAATAAAGCAGATATCTACATCCTGAAATATCTAATCATCACCTAAAAATTTGATCCAGATAGGTTAACTGGAATCTGGGGTCAAGATAGTTTTAGAAAGTACCACAGAAATTGAACTACAAACCTATTTCCATTTGTTAGCACAACTATAACCATGATCCACTGTGGTATATGGCACAACAAATTGATCAGCAAAATCAGGTAATTCTGGCTACTTCATAAAATTGATACAAATTAATACTGCTATCTACGTATATTGCTCTGCAATAAATACAGCTTCTCTTAGGAACAAAACTTCTGGAACAGACAATCTAAAGCTAAACCACAGAGGTAAATTGTGTCTGATTAATTTTTTATTATTTCAAATAGTTACAGCAGTCACAGAGAAGTTATTGGCAATAAAATCCAGAAATTATCAAATCACAAAGGGAGGGATTTAAAAAGTAGAGCTTTCAGATGTGCTTTTCTTATGAACATAATAACATCCTCAAATATTACACAAATGTGAAATATGTCATTAAACTGAGACACACAAATCCAAAGTTACTGCTCAGTCCTACAGCAAGTGCCTTTACTTCTAGACTTGCATCAGCTGTGGTCTTTAGCAATATCTCATAAGGTAAAAGTCCTTGAAAATGTACAAAAAGTAAGCACTTGAAAAACTTTCTTCTTCCTTTGGAGGTAAATTCAGAAACCTTCTTCTAAAGGTGTTGAAGCTGATTAGCACCTTCAGAAAGAAACCCAGTAATCCACCAGCTACTCCCACAACCAGTTAATCCTTTTACCTTGCTTTAAATATTGTCATAATTTTTAGACATACCACAGAATAATGCCAAGCTCTAAGGGACCCACAAGGATTATTGAGTTCAACTCCTGGCCCTGCATCGGACATCTTGAAGAATTACACCATGCATCTGAGAGCACTGTCCAGACACTTCTTGAACCCTGTCAGGTTTGGTGCTGTGACTAGTCCTCTGGGGAGCCTGTTCCAGTGCCCAACCACCCTCTGGGTGAAGAAATTTTTTCTAATATCCAACCTAAATGTCCCCTGACACAGCTTCAGGAAATTCCCTCAGGTCTTGTCACTGATCACCACAGAGAAGAGATCAGCATCTGCCCCTCCTCTTCAGTGTAGACAGATGCATAACCAGCTCTAATTTAATTTATTTCACTATCTCATGCATGTGTATAATCTGTAATTTAAATCAATAAACATTTATTAAGCTGATTGTCTGTTGAGTCACAGACGCTCTTGCTGCAGTTCATTACACCGGCTCATGTTCCAGAGTGCCCAGTGAAGGCTAGAAGGATAAGGTGCAGGAAAGTAAGTGATAAATGTCTAATGTCTCCAGTTCTTCAAAGAGGAAAGAAAAAAGAAGTATTACAGTGCTCAAAAGTTCAGTGTAGCAGTATTAGTAAGCAGTAGAACTGCAACTCCAAACTGGAGTGCTATCATATTTGATATTAATTGAAAAAGAATCTAGAACAATACAAATTGTTCAAAAGAATCTAGAACAATGCAAACTTCAGATGTATCAGAGTAGTTCATCATACACACCTACCACATTAAAAGTTAACATGAAACCTAATGACTTCTTTAAGATAACTGCTTCTACACACACAAAGGAAATGAGAATTATACTCACACTAAATAGCGTATTTAAATTTCCTGTAATGAATAAAAGCAGAAAGGAGAGCAATAGAAACAAGCCCAGCAGATCGTAGACGGAAAAAAAAAGTAATTATGTCCAAGACGATTATTTAACTAGTAGCTGACTAGTTAAATAAGAATATCAGGAAAACTACTAGATTTCACTGCATATGAATATGAGTTTCTGTGAAAGCACCTAGGGAGAATTCAAAATAAATTGCATTTAAATTTTAAAAAAAGAAAATTCCTTCAGGACAGCATTTATCCCTTGGGGCCATAACAGACACATTTGGTTCATTGCTCTTTGACAGAAAGTGCATGTTCCAGGCCATATATCCTTTCAGGAAAAGACAAAAAAAAGCTTTGCCTATAATGATGCAGTTAATCTTTAAGAAATAAGGAGTTCTTGGTACTTTTGTCTAGCTGGCAAATATCTTAAGAGTTTTTAGAAAGATATTTACCTGCAAATTAGTTGGGTAATTATTTGTGAATCTCCAAAATCTGTCCACTTAAACTGTGAAGAAGAGACAGGAGTGCCTACCACAGAGGCCAACGCTTAAAATTCCTACACAGTACTGGTTCTCTTCCTCTGAACACAGTGACTCACATTAAGCTTTGCATCAATAGGTGAAGCTCAGAACTCGCAAACTGAAATCCTGCAGTGAGACTTGCACAAGGAGAAATGACAGAAGTTAACTGTTGTTGAAAAGCTGCAATACTACTGGCACTGGCAAGTCTGAAGGAATTACCTGAACCTTTACCCTATCAGAGTAAGGAGATGGAGCCCCAGAAAAGAATCTACCCCTTCACCAGGTCATCCAACAGAACACTCAAGACATTTCACTCCAGAGAGGTGAAGTTTGGCAGATGGGGAGCAGGAAAGGTGACATGAAGCAGGTTTAGCTTGACAATCACCCCTTGAGCTCAGAACAAATTCATAGACTACTCCAAGTTCCCAGGCTAAGCACTTTTCTTCCCCTTGCATATAAAACATTGCTATTTTTTCTCCATTGTACCTTTCCTCTCTAAACATGCTTAGGTTAATTTTTTTTATTTTGTCTGTATAGTTCTTCTAAGCAGAGAAGCAGTACCTACTAAAAGCAGTGTCAGAACCCACTGTCAGGGGCATTTAAATTGGTGGTAGGTTACAGATTTAAAGAGGAGAAAAACAACCCAAACATGAATATAAATAACATATTTCCACAGAGAAAATACTGAGGTCCTTTTATACTCAGATCTAAAATACTACATTTTAATGTCTTAATGTTTGTGACAAACACAAATCTTCTCAAATTTAGATAGCATGACATAATTATAAATAAAGGCATTAGCTAGTCCTTGAGTATACTCCATTAGTCCCTTCTTTTTGCATATTTAAATTGTTTTCAACCATCCAGCTAAGTTATTGTACCCAAGTGCATCATAAAGCATAGTTTGTGCACTGTCATTAACACATAACAAACATAAGAAATCATTCTTTGCATGGATACTAAACAAACAGAGGAATAAGATACTCTCCTGCCACTATACAAATGTTTCTTAACTGTTCAATAGCTGCAGCACTCTAGTGGGAGATGCTGTGAATTTAAAATCAATCATTTTTCTAGCCCCTGATCCCAGAAATGCCTTCAGGTAATCCGGAGAGGCAAGGAGGGACACACAGACTCTGTCCTGAAGGCTGATGATTTGCCCACAAAGAGAGACTACATTGCACACTAACCTGCGCGAAACACAATGCAAAACATGCTTTGTGAGAATTCCCTACTGTAAACAACCCTAATTTAATCTAAGCAAGATTACATACTCTTTTACTGATGAACATGCAAAGAGAATTTCTACACCCCTCAGCAGCACACAACACAGCCAGCCTACAGCTCTCTCCAACAAAGCTGGTACATGCACATGACATAACAAAGAGCTACAAACCAGCTCAACCCAAAAGGAGCGTAGCAACATCCATGTCATTGTTTCCATTTCTGAAGGAAGCATGGGCAGTTCTCTACTATGCATGTTGGTCACATGCTCTAAAATTACCTAGGGAAGGGGCTAGGATAAAAAGAGAACTTAAAAAAAATTACATAGATGAATATATTTCATTTTATATTTTCAGCAATTCCCCCGCATAGACAAGATCTGCTATTCCACAGGGCACATTTAAACCATGGTTTGCACTAAACAGCCATGAAATTGAGTGCATAAATCTGAAAAGTTTATGTCAACAACAGAGACTAATGTCATACAAAGAACCAAGAGATTTTAGTATTTTTCAAGCTTTGGAGGATTTGGGGGGTTGCCTCTTCTCCTTCCCCACTTAAAACCAGTAACATACAGTAACTGTCTAGCAGCTTTTAAGCACAGGTTCCTCTGTTGTCTAAATCAAGTTCGTGCAGCATAAAGAGTCATAATCCTAAGTGAAGACAGTTTTCTGATAATACCACATGCTTCAGCTTTATTGACTGAACACAAGTCTGTGTCAGGTAACAGAGTTTAGAAGCTGTCCACAAGGTGGGAAGAGCTTTAATTGTAATTTACACAATACTTCATGCAACACATAAGGACACAGTACCAAGGAGAATTCTCACGGCAACATAGCCAAGAGAAATCAAACTTCCTGGAACATACGTAACTGACTGACATAACGTAAACAACAGTATCAAGGAAGATCTTTCAAAGCTAAATGGGAACTTGAGAAGAAACAAAGACAAAATTCAAGGATTTTCATTTTGAGAACCTCTGCTGATTGATTCCTTTTTACATGAAAAATAAGACAAGGAAAGTGTCTCATACCATTTATCAAATAGATAGATCAAGAAGGAATGTGAGTTATACATCTCTGAAGAGCAAACACCTTTCTACAGTCTGGTTGGTTGTAGTTTATCTGTATGCTCTGGAAAGGAAAGCTGTCGAGTTCCCTGAGGCTCACTATGAATAAATACCCTTTGCAGAGATTTATGCAGTCTTCCCAAAGGCAGCCATAGTAAAGCAGGGACCCACACACTAAGTGGTGCTCAGAGTATGGAATTCCTGCACTACTGTGTTAAATATAAAATCCTAAGCAACCCATGTTTCTGAAGGGTACTGATTTTTCCAAGATCTCCAATTCTACTATTCTGGTCCAAAACAGAACCAAAGCCACCTGAGTACAGGTCTCATGAACAGTAGTTAAACAGTGGGATAACCCACAACACAGATCTCAACAAGTTTCAGATTCTGAAACAGGTTCTGAAAAACAGCAACCTTGAGCGTGTTTGTGAATTCCCACACTTATTTTTTCCCCTCTTCCATTCTGATAGAAATTATAATTTTTAGTTTGAACAACCCACTTAAAACTAGCAGCAGTAATACCTATCCCACCCATTCCTCATTTAATTTATAGAAAAAAATACTGAGTATAAATAACAATTTTTCACCTACACTCTCTCTCATTTCCTTCAGGTTGAAAATACCAAAATTGTATGCTATTTCCATCAAGAATCCAAACTACCTTCAGCACTATACAGTATTTTCCATTTAAGACATAACACACTTAAATGAAAGAGAGAAAAGCACACAGCAATGCAGACTAACAGAGAGATGGAAGTAGTGGAGAATAACACAGGGGTAAAGGAGTGTCAAACAGGCTCTATTATTTTTGAAGAATTTCAGCATGAAAGCCAGCAACTAACAACAATGTGACTGCTTGTCCACTCCCAGTGGGATGGGGAGGAAAATCAGGGGGGAAAAAAAAGGTAAAACTTGCGGGTTGACATATGTCTCGGTTTGAAAGACAGG
>VWZS01004867.1:3750-22161 GCA_013397075.1 Rhabdornis inornatus
TTTTTTTTTGCCAAGTACAAAATAGCAAAGGTCAAAAGTAATGCTCAGGTACAGAGAAAAATTAAACTTTGTGAGGCAGTGGATCTTTCAAGTGCTGTTTTGGTACTTCATATACCTGTATCAGGGAAGAAAGGGTTTTTTCAGATTGAATGACTGGTAGAAGTTATTTCTAATTCAGTTCCCAGAAAAATGCATAGGAATCAAAACTTGAAATACAGCTAGCAGCAGGGAGTGGACTTTGTCATCTCATAATCTCCCCGTTTGATCTACTGATTCCAGGAGAGCCTGATAGAAGACATCACACTGAAGAACTGGAAGATGTAAACAAAAGCATCAAAGCCTGTCTTTTNNNTCAAAGCCTGTCTTTTAAAGTAGGTCCAGTAAATGCAAATATTTCAATAACATTTGAGTTGCACATCTGGTCGGGTCTTTAATTTCAAATACAAAGAAGGAGTTGCTAAATTGATAAGAATCAAAGATTTGGAGGCCAGAAAAGCTGACAGTACAAAACCTAGTTACCACCTAGTACCTGTAGTGCTTTCCAAATGGGAGAGAGAGCTACAGCTGTGCTGTGATCCTACAGCTGTCAGAGGACAGGTCTGCAAGCCAAGAGTGCATGGAATTTCCCAGCAGCCTGTATCTAAACCAGCATAGACCCTNCCCATAGCACAGCTGTGGAAATTAGGGTGCAGTCCATGCTTCAGCCAGTATGTTGTGTATACTCTATATATGCAAAAGGTCACTGGCTGCAGTGATGGCATTGCTCTGAGGAGCTGAGATGCCATCATAAACCCACCTAGAAATCTTAAGGAAGCAAGAAGGTTCAAAATCTGAAATGCAGAGCAGAACATGAGGAAGAAAACAAAACTGCCAGAAAGACTAATATGTTGATGCCATATTGTAAAGTGCTTCAGCAATGTTGCATTCCTGGTGCTCTGCTGACCTGGGCCCAGGGGGATTGGATTCTGTATGATACCCATTAGCTAATTATCCGTGGTGTCCAGGCAGTGCAAATGAAATGGTGGAAAACATGTGCCATTTGAGCTTGCATTAGCCAGGGTCACATCCTCTGCCTCAGCAGTGTGCCAAGCACAGCTTTGGGCAGAAGAGTCTCAGAGTCAGAGAGGGCAGTCCCAGCTCCTGTTCCCAGCAGCAGGCTTCCTGCACGGTATTCCAGCAGGCAGAGGATAGAGCTATGCCAGTGTACATGCTGTAGAAAATATTCCCCAGAATCTGGAAGAAGAGTTTAACAGTTGCCTCATCCCTGTCAGAAGGCAGTTGGCTCATAAGAGCAGTAATTGTTTCTCTTATCTGTTTTGGAGGGAGTCAAGTTTCTTTCACCAGATTTGCATCTGTTAGGAGTATGCTGTTTAGAACACTTGGTGACCTTGCTGCCGTTGTTTATCTTCTTTCTTATTTAGGGAACATACCAGCAGCTGCTTCTATACCCTATAATCGGCTTTGCTTTCTCCCATGCTTGCAGGGTGGTTCTACACAAAAATTTCAAAGCAAGCACTAGAGGCAACTCAGAGGAGCTCATTTAAGTCAAATGCAGTGATTGAAAAAACCCAGTAATTGCTGGGGGAAGAGGAGGAAGAGTGGAATTGTGCTGCTATATTAAGTATTTTTGACTCACGAGATGTGTGTATTCTATGGCATTTACTCTTTTAAAGACCTCTCTTGTCCCTCACTTGCTGCTTTCTGTATACGTGTCTGTGAGGAGAAGTGCTGTTGATGAGATGTCTTTGCGGAAATAATAAATTACTTTGAAGTTTCCAAGGAAGGAGTGAGGGAATCTGGACTGTGCCACACAGGAGAATGCAGTTCTGTACAGTGGGAAGAGAGGCTATGGAGTGGGTAGCCAGACTGTCATCATTGCTAGGCTTCCAAAAAAGGGCCTTGAGGGACAGATGTAATCCTCAGTCCTAATTATGAGAAATTCAGCAAAGATAATAGAGAAGAGAGAAGAAATCCAGCAGAGAATAGAAAGGACCCATCTGAAGGATCTGAGTATTTGAATGCACAAAACTGAATGAACAAAAGCAATAGAGATTATCTTTATTGCATAGCTCTGGGTGCCAACCTTCGAGTCCTATGAAGAGGATCAGATATTATCACTGAAATTATATTTCATGATAGTAATAGCTGGGAGCAGAGATTGTTTAGAACAGGTAAAAGACATGGTTTTGGCAAATAAGCTGGAAGTATCTGAAAAAGTGTTTGTAAAACTTAGTAGGATGAAGAAAAAATAAAGATTAATGACTGGAAGAATGTAAACAAAACAGGCAACAGCAGAAGGATGATCACAGACAGGGAAGAATAAGGACCAAGGATAGGACAGGAAAAAAATGGAGGAATGAGAAAGAATAGCATGTTAAAACAGAAGACACAGGGGAGGTTGCCATAAAAGCAGGGTGAGAGAGAGGAAGATTTAAGTCTGCCAAAAAATCCAGGAGGTACAGTGAGCACTTGCTACAAGACATTACCAGGAACACATTGTCATTTGTCTGATAATCTGATCAGCATCTTTCTGAGTACAGGTGATGTTTTCTGCCTCTGCTTTCTCTAGCACATAGAGATTTGAAAAGTCATTTTAAGACTACAATCATCCATTGGTAGTGAAATCTGGTATCCTTCCCCTAGTGCCGTATGCCACAGTATCTTCATCATGGTTCTTGCTTCATTTTACTACTGCTTCTGTTCTTTCTGTTTGGTAATTCTGGTTCTTCTCAGCTTTCTAACATGAGATTTGCTTCTGTGAATCTTGTGCTTCATCTTCTTCATCATCTTTTTGATTTTTCTATTCCATGGATTCACACAGAACTTTTTGCCTTTCATGTGGAGACTAACAGAGAAAAACATGGTTGTCGGTTTCAAAGAAGAAAAGTAAAAATCCCAGCTTTAAAAAATCATCATAATTATCACTCACCTATGAAGACCACACAGTTAGACTTGGTTAATATAAATTAATATTAAATAATTTAATCTTAAATTATTTAAGATTATATAAAATATAATCTTAAATTCTATTTTATGCTGTGATTATTATTTTTTTCTGGTTTCAAATACATTAGGATCTAAGTTTTACATGATTAAAATTATATTCCAAAATCTGAAAAAAGGCTTTACTACTTCAGTGCAAAAAGAACCACAGTGCGAAGCAGTACATTTCTATGGCCAATATATAAGCAGACTACTGTGTTGTTACTATGACTGTCATGATTATCATGCAAAATCTGGAAAATGTACCAATTTAATCCAAACATGTGATTGCACCAGAAAAAAAAAACTTTATATAGATTATGTACAAAAGTAAAGCTGATTTAATGAGTTTAGGCAAGGGTTTTAGGCGATAAATATTTGGAAAAAGCAGAGAAGTCCTAAGGTGCATAAGTAATTTTTCAGTTCTGAATATAAAGCAAGTGTCAATGAAGGCTGAATAATACTTAGTATTATTACTGAAAAAAAAATTAAATTTAAACAATCAAGTTTAAATAGCACAAAGAAGGACAGTTCTTAAATCACATTAGATGTTGTTTTTTGAATTTGTGTTAGTTTTCCAAGATTCTACTTATTTAAACACTGCCTAATAGGTTTTAACTTGCAGTATCCCTTTCACAGTGAAGGACACAAAATATCTCTTACATAACAGCCTCTAAGTGACACAGGCCATGAGCTTTCTGGATTTCAAATCTCTCCACTCTTCTGAGAATTCCTTTGGGAATTTCATCTGAAATTTTCGTGCAACAGTTAAAGACCCCAGGAAACAAAGCTAAAAAGAGGAATAGCAATGTTAGAAACAACACAGATATAAGCGGGATAAGTCATAGTTCGGCTGCACAGAATCGCAGAGGGGTTGAGATTGGAAGGCACGTTTGGAAGTCATCTGGTCCAGCTCCCTGCTCAAGCAGGGCCATCTGGTCCCTGTGTCCTGCTTGAGCTCTGCTCCCAGCCCCTGATAATGTGGTTGGCTTATTTAACATCATTTTATGAGACAAGCAGCCATTCTGTGACCAAGCAAGTCCTGTGTTCATGCCCCTTCCCTCATTATCAGGCCCTGGAGGTCCTGTGAAATGAGACAAACCAATCAGATTTCTCTTTCTGTTCCCTACCAGCTCCCAGCCTGCCATCATTCCTCCCCATATGCAGGACTTAGCATTTCCCCTTGTTGAACTTCGTGGGTTTCCTCTCTGCCTATTTCTAGGCCAGCAAAACCATGTGGTGCATCTGCTACTGCTCCCAGTTTGTTATCATCTGCAAACATGCCACAGACACATTCTGTTCCATCATCCAGGTCTTTAATGGAGGTGTTGAACTCAGTATATTGTCTTCCATGGTGACCCCTGGAGTTTGTGGCACCGATTACAATCCTTTGGACCTGGTCCTTTGTACAGTTCTCTGTCTGCCTCAGTCTTTACTCATCTATCCTATACTTTGTCAGCTTGTCTATGATGGTATTACAAGAGACAGTAATCAAAGTCTTTCCTGAAGTCAAGGTACACAAAACCCATCTCTCTCCACCTGACCAATAAGCTAGTCACATTATTGGAGATGGCTAGCAGGTTGGTCAAGCACGATGTCCCCTTCATAAATCTATGCTGACCACTCCTGATGACTATCTTGTCTTTCAGATCTTGGGAAATTCTCTCTCAGATAATTTTCTTCATCACCTTCCCAGCAACTGAGATGAAGCTGAGCAGCCTATAGTTCTCTGGATCTTCCTTCTTGCCATTTTTGAAGATAAGGGTAATACTTGCTCTCTTTCAATCTTCAGGATCCTCTTCCATTTGCCATGACTGTTCAAAGATAACTGACAGTGGCCTCACAATGACATCAACCAGGTTCCTCAGCACTGGTTGTGGTCCATCCTATTTGTCCTGCGGCCTTATATGTGTTCAGTTTTTAAAAGTGTTCTCTAGTTTGGTCCTTCTCCACTGACAATAAATCACCCTTGCTGCAAACATTCCCTCTGGTCCCAGGAATCTGGGATTCTTGTTAGTTTGCCTAGTTTTCATGGTAAAGAGTAAGACAAAGAAAGTGTTGAATGCCTCAGCCTTATCCAAGTAATTTGGCACCGGTTGCTCTGTCCAGTTTAGCAGTGGGTTTTCATACTCACTCCTCCTT
The DNA here is from genome assembly GCA_013397075.1 of Rhabdornis inornatus. Classification (NCBI taxonomy): domain Eukaryota; kingdom Metazoa; phylum Chordata; class Aves; order Passeriformes; family Rhabdornithidae; genus Rhabdornis; species Rhabdornis inornatus. Next base: position 8,875 of record VWZS01004867.1, read on the forward strand.
CGTTATTTATATACTTGTGGAACATTTTGTCACACATCCCTTGACAGATTCAACTCCAGCTCAGCTTTGTCTTTTTCTTTGTCTTTCCTAACCTCTTTCCTGCATAATCAGACAACTCTATACTCCACTTGGGTCACCTGGCCCTGCTTCCGCCCCTGTTCCACACATTGTTTTCAGGTTCTGATGCAGTTAAAAGCTCTAATCACTTCCAGCCAGGCCTCCTGACACATTCCTTGGGTTTCTATTTGTCAGGACAGACCTTTCTATGCTTGGAGGGGGTGACCCTTGAACATCAGCCAACTCTGCTTGACCTCCCTTCTATCCAGGATCACATTCCATAGGATTCTTCCAAACTTCTGAAAAGGCTGTAAATCAGTTCTTATTAAATCCAGGGCCATGGTCTTGCTTTTTGCCCTCCTCCCTTCTCCTAGAATCCCGCATTCCACCTCTCTATGGACACTTTTGCCAGTGCTGCCTCTGATTTTATGCCCCTGCCTAGGTCTGTTCTGTTTGCAAGTATCTTGTCCACCTGAGTGCTTTTCTGTGCCAGTTTCTTGCTTATTTGTCATGAAAGACGCCATCAATGCACATCAAAGCTTGTGGATTGCTTCAGCACTGTTGTATTGCCCTTCCAGTAGATATCAGCATGGGTAAAGTCGCCATGAAGACTAAGGCCTGTAAATTTGAGGATTTTCCCAGCTGTTTAAAGAAGGCCTCAGCTTCTTCTTCCTGGTCAGAAGGTCTATAGCAGACCCCTACACTACCACATCACCCCTGTTGGTCTGCCCAGTAATCCTGACCTGTAAGATCTCAGCCAGCTCATCCTCCATCCCCAGGCAGAGTCCATGCATTCCTGCTGCTTCTCTTGCATAGAGGCCAGCTGCCTGTCCTTGCCTTCCAGCCTGCCCTAATACCCCTCAGCTGCAGCACAGCAGTGACATGAGCCAGCCCTGAGCACACGTCCTTGAGCCCAGTGAGGCCTGAGCCCTGCACCTGCAGCCACACTGGATGCTCCTGTTCATTCCCCATGCTCTCCCGAGCTGAAGGCCAATTCGGGCTGCTGCCAAGGGCTGGTTTTCCTCACAGCTCGTGCACTGAAAGACTGTCCTCACAGTTTCTCCCATGACAGATTGGTGGTTTAAATAATAGTTTCCTTTACCCCTCCTTGTGCACGCATATGTAAAGGCTAGTTACAGTAATATAAAAGTAATTTTAAAAGATGTATTTTTACTTGTGGAAGATCACCAACATTAAGAACACAGGAAGTGTCAGGAGTATAATTTAAAAGCTCTGCCTTTTTAGGTCAAATCAGGCCCATTATCTATTGTTGTCTTTTTGAAATTATTAATACCCTTGCTGGGCTTTGTGTTTTGTTTTACTCCAAGGGCTCCCATGGTCTCCAGAATGTTTCTCCACTATGGAATTATCTCCTGCAGATTTTTTCCTGTTTGCTAATACCACCTTGAGAATAAAAAGTCACTGAACTTTGAAAAACAGATCATAAATATAGGTAGGTTTTTATTTTTTTAAGACAAATACTAAAATTTTGGGGCTTGGTTTTCCTCTGTGCTAGCAGAGAAATAGGTCTTCTAAAAGGGATTTCCTCCACTAGCTCAAGGACAAGCAAAGCTATATTGCTCAGGGATTTATCTAGGATGAAGGTCTCAGGATTAAACTCATGCTTCAAAATGAGCATACCAAGGACCCCTGGGTCCCAGACCTCAAACTAATCTGGGAAAAGTTGGGAGAGAATCTTTTTCCTATTTGTTTTCATTCTTCTTCCTATCCATGCTTTCCCTAAGTAGTAATTTAGCCTTGAACGCAAGAGTTATGAGCCAGAAAAAAAGGACAGAGAATCAACTTCACCTTCTGTAAGCAGGAGATAAGTCTGTTCAAAAATTTTCCTGTAAACAAGATGATTGTGTGCTCTTCCTACAAGAGTGCTTACTGAGTGCTGGAATAACAGATGCTGGCACAGCTGTAGCAGTGAGCTTGAGCAGCAAGCAATGGAGCTGGAGCACTCACACTGCCCACTGCTGCTTACAGGGGCATTTTGTACCCGAGGGGTTGTTGACAGGGCCCGGGGAATTCACAGTCAGAAGGGAGGTGGAAAGACAGAAGCTGGCTCAGCAATTGTCTCCTCAGCAACCCAAAGAGGAGGGCTATAAACTATCATATGGTGCAGAAGGACTAATTAAGTGTTGAGTGCTACCTGTGTTATTTCCCAGTTGTCCCTTGTTTTTCTCTCTTCAACAGCATACTTGTTGTGAAGCAAGTTCATTGATGTTCACAAATGGGAATTCAGCTCATTGAGCACCACGAAGTTTAAGTTTTTTTCTGGGTCCTCAAGACAGAGTTGGTAAAACTAAAGTATAAACTTTTGTCTTTGCTAGTCAGCTCCTGACAGGAGGATTCAGTCCGACAAAAACTTAAGGAAGGGTAATTATATTTTAAACTCTGTCTGATGTTGCCTGCTGTGCTTTTTGGAGAGGTCTACTCCAGTACTTCTTTGGGGTCTAGTAAACTAGAATACTTAGCAAGACCAGTACTACCAGCTTCTGTGGAATGGCTGAATATTACAGGAGGTGTTAGGGAGAGCCAGCTGTCCCCTGAACTATGCCTCAGTTGGTTTTGGTGATGCTTGGCTACTACTTCCTGCTCTCATCCTACTTTATGTACTTGAAACCATCCCTTGCTTTGATACTTAGATCTGAGCTGTCAGCATTGCACTTTACAGGGCACTATATAGCACCATGTTAGCGATTTGTACACTTTATAACTGAAAATTATTAATATTGATGTACTTTTATAGCTTTGTAAGGAAAAACATACATAGGCTCAACCAAGGAAAATAGAGCAAAACTCCTGATACATCCAGGCGGGGGCCTTGTGTGTGTCTCACTGGTCACTTCGACTGACTGCCCTTTTGCAAAAAACTTAAACAAAAGGAATTGCGTCCTTTAGCAACTTGTTTATAACTGCACATTACTGAGGCACCACTTGCATGACCAGAGTTGCCATTTTAGAGCAAATTCAATCACCCACTACTCGGTCAGTCTTTGACCCGGAGCATTGGATGCCACTGACATCCAACCCATGCAGCTGTACAAAAGCTGTGCCCTGCAGCGTGAGCACAGGGGCTGCATGTGAAACTGGGGAATGCCCAGCAGAAACCAGGCTGAAATCCTGCACAAAATGCGAATGAGTGGTGCTAAAGAGGCAAGAGCATTTCTCATGGACGTTGAGAGCCTGCTAGTACATTTTTAGTAGAGGTATGTGACTAAGGAGGCTTTCTTGCTTTCACATGTATGTATTCCTCGAGGAATTCTGATGTGCACTGCTTTTTTGATGAAAAAGAAGCTGTCACAATTAATTAATTTTTTTTACACTTTTGTATGAAAGCACAGCTGCAATATGGAAAATACAAATTGATAATCTGTGAATCACAGATGAATGCAGGGCATGAGGGTCTTTCTGTCAGAGAACATGAAAATGTCACTAGCAACCTTCTGATGACAGACACTTATGAGAACTGGTACCTTTTTACATGGAAGTCAGTTTTAAAAGTGATTTTTTTTCCTGTGTATGAAGTATGAGAGCAGTGAGCCAAGGAAATCCTGTAATTCCCCAGAGCCCAGGGGAACCTATGCTGCTCTCATGAAGCACTGAGCCCTCCTGCAGCTCCACTGTTACCATAACTTCATTCTAATCCTGCAAGTGGGAAGAAATTAGGAGGTAATCCTAAACAAAGCTAATAATTTCAGCCCAACCCAGGGCCATGTGGCTTTTTGTGGTTTCAGCAGTTAGATCAGGGTTATTTGTAATTATTGATCTAAACACTAGTTAAAAGGAAAGTACTGTGGTTTTGCACATGAGTGTTGACATGGCCTTTTGTGTGCCATTTATCAGTCAATAGGATTTCTTCAGTGGTGCTGATTTAATTTGTCTCTATTGCTCAGTGACACAGTAAGAAATACACAGCAGCTTACTCAAAGATTATTTAGACCTGTTGTCTGACACTGAGACTCAAAGCTGAAGGAACTGCTGAAAGGTTAGTGGTGGATCTTGAGACAGAAGGGAAGTGATATTATCTGTTTCAGCAAGTGATATTATCTATTTTGGTATTTCTTCCCTGGGAGCTCTCTCCAGGGAATGACCTGTTGTTTTCAAATTATTTAGCACATTCATAAAAAGAAAAGAAAAAAGAAAAGAAAAACAAAATTAAAAAAAAAAAAAAGGAAAGGAAAAAAGAAAAAATAAGAAAAAGGTATAAGTTGTCACTGTACAGGATGGAAGCGGTTGGAACTGAATGATCTTTAAGGTCCCTTTGAAAGCAAGCCATTCTAACATTGAAGTGGAGTACTTGGGAATGGAGCACAGTGAAAACAAAGCCTCTCATGGAACAAGACCTCCACGAGTACTGTCCATCATATCTGTCTTTACATTTTAGTTGATCAGTATCAAATCTCTTCAACTGCCTAAACTTTCTTTTTCCATTTCCTCTCTGCTATCTGGCCAAACTTAGTCTGTAGAAACTTGTCTTACCCTTCTGCTCTACTTTTTTCATTTTCATTCTCAAATTTGAGAGCCACATGTAAATCGGCCAGAGAAAGACGGTTGTCTAGGGTTCAGGTAAAAAATACTAAAAAGAGTTATTGATGCATGCTCAGTTTCTGGGGCCACAAAGAACTTTTCTGTCCTTCTTTGGTTGCAAACTGATATTCCTAGATTTGCCAAGTCTTTTAGGAAAACTGTTGTGCCTGATGGAAGAGCCCTCCTGTGTCACACAGTGGGAGCTTGCCAGGCTCTTGTACTGCTCTCCTCTGCAGTTTCAGGCAGGTGGGACTGGGCAGGGGATAGGGCAGGACACTGGTAAGGAGACACATGGCAGTCAGTGATTCTGCAAGCCTCCTCTGTAGAGAACTTAACATGGCAGGGCAGGTCTTTGCCTGATGAAGGAGGGCCAGATGGAGGAAAAAAGAGGATATGATGCCCCATGGAGTTAGATGGTGAGTGATGGAGCCATTGTGCCCCCAACTCCTGTGCTTGCTCTTAACTATTGGTTTCATTTTGGTCTCTTTTGACTAAACATGATAAAGAAAAGCTGTGTTTTAAGTGAGAAGAGTAGGGAAGGCATTTTTCCTTCCTTTCTACATTTCCCTCTGCTCCAGACCTAATCCAGATGATTTAGGCAGGACTTGTGCAGCTCTTTTCTTCACAAGTTTCACTCCAGCAGTTGGTATTTTGACCAGGCCTTTGGTGGTCCCTCCTGAATCCTGTTGGGAGCCTGTCAGTACTGCTGGCAGATCACCTGGTTCACCTTTGTGAACTGGACTGCTTGAGTGAAAGGTCACGCTGTACTTGTTCTTTTATGTAACCAAGAAAACCAGGACAGTTCTTGAATTTACACAAGCTAAGTGATCCCAGCAAACATGGGTAATATTATTAAGCAGGATGGGCTCCCCCAACACTTTGGGGAATGCTTCTCTTTCATGGTGAGATCCATAAATCTGAGGTACTTTCTGTTTCTATGCTGAAATGTGAGACCTGCTGCTAATTGTGCCTCAAGTTCACCCTGAATGGTTGCAGCTCTGCACACATTGCACAAGTTTGGCACACCTGTGCTATTAGCAGCAGGCGTTACTGTTTCCTAATGGAATTCTTTTGTGGTTACAAAGTAGGCTTTGTACATCGGAAAAGAAAACCCACACAACTTTGCATTGATTAATTGTATTAACATCTTGCTTAGTCAGAACATGGTGTCTATTGATATGCTCTGGTATCGATACAGCCATTTCCACAGATGAGTTTCAGCACTTTGTCCCATGTTGTTGGCTTACAAACATAGAATCCAGGCTCTGCCCTTGGAGGGAGATTTACTGTCATATCACCTACACTTAATATTAACTACTGTAAGGCAGCTTTTTTAGCACTCATTTAAAGCTGCCAGAAAGTGTTTCCCTCATTTAAAACAAACTTGAGGCTATTTTAAGAGTTCAGCATCTCAAGGCAGGTCTTTTCATCTTAACCTAAAGCGAGTCAATAACTATTTCATTATGCAGAAGGCTCTAATCCTGGTTGACAGGTGAACAATGCAGGACGCTAGAATTCTTGGGAAATGCAGCATAGACTGTAAAAACAAGGAGGTTGCTTGATACCTGGACTTGAGAGGGAAACTCAAATGCTGAAAAATGTTCCAATGCTTCCTACTATTCTGACATGGTAATGCACACAGTTAAAATGCAATTCTGAGACAGAGTTTAAAAAGAGATAGAAGGGGTTCTAAGCTATAACCATACAAAACATTTATCGTTTAATATAACACATTATAAACAATAATAAATAAATCTAAAAAGCATACTATATAAAGAATAAATATAAATGAAGTTATGCAGTGATGCTTTGCCTGTTTTGATATGAGGACTGTTGTTAATACGGACATTTTCAAAGCTGGAAGGCTGACTGGAGATGGATAGGTGGGTATTTCCTATAAATCAAGATTTTAGGATGGGTTATTGTCCACCAAATCATGATCAGTTTGCAAGCTGTCTGTCGCCATACAACATCCTTGGTGCTTGGGTTACAGAGCATCAAAGAAATGCAGGCTGAAAACTGGCATTTGGATGCTATTACTGTATGTGAATTACCAAATTTCTCCCTTCATGTCTTCAAGATGAAATACATGTAGGAGCTTCCAGAAAAAAAACTTTTGTCTTCTCAAATTGAAATTTAAACTGTCTTTGGAATGAGCTTCATTGTTCAGCCTGCTGCATACTTCATACAGTGCTGCCTCCTTCACAGCAGGTGTGTCAGTAAATCCCTGGCACAGAGATGTGATCATGGAAGATTACCAGGATTTTTAAAGTAAAATTGCAAAAAATTGTTTTGAATTGTATTATGGGAAATGTGGGTAGAGGGGTAGAGTTTATGGAGGGGGAAATCCCCATCACACTACAGAATCTTGTTTTTGGTCTTATTTTCCGGCCTTGTGTGACTGGGCTATGTTTAAGCCTGTAGCTAGGTGTGATTTTGGACAACAGATGGCTTTCCTGGCCTCTGTCAACAGCTGCCAATTTACATCCACAAGCAAAGGAAACTTCTGCAAGTTTACGTGTACCAGCCCAGATCTTACTTGTATGTCTACTGTCACCCTGAAATAAATGGATGCATAATGGTGAGCCTAAGAAGTTTAAGCCTAGGTAGGGTTAAGCCAAATCTGGTTCAGCTCACGTCAGGTGTGCCTGTAACCCAGCCAGCCACCCTGAAATTCTGCTCATTTTTATTGTGGGTTCTGCCTTTTGGGTATCGTAGTCAAGTATGGAGCGTGTCTGGACAAGGGAAGTTGGTAAAGGTGTTTCCCCTGGGTTAGATGGTTCAGTGTAAAAAGAACATATTCTAAGAGAACCTTTACTCTGACCTCTGCATGTGTCAGTTCTATTGTGCAAGACCTTGATGACTGGTCAGATCATATGTCAAAAACAAAAGCAATTGCAGAGCCTTCCTGTGCCAGTAGGTGCAGTGGCCATTTTAACAGGTTAAAGTTCTAAGGGAGATTTTGTCCATGTGTTGCTTGAATCTTCAAGGAATTTCACAATTGCTACTCCTACTGAAACCGGTAGAGCCTGAGAAAGGATCATCCTGAAGAATGTGCTCCAGAATCTGAGTTACCTTCCCTGTGAACACAGTCTATTTTACAGTAAAAAATTGCAAAGAAAAACTAAGAATTCAAGCACAGCATTGCCAAGTTGGTTTTGAAAACTTTTAAAGTTGTTTAATTTTTTTTTAACTTTTAAATTTTAAGTTAAGTTTAATTTTTAAGTGTTATTAGATCTCCTGAATCCTTGCTGCACTGAACACAGAGCAAAGTTGCATGCAAAACTGCTTTTCTGCTAAGAGAAATCTGGTACTTGAAGTTTGTCATAAAAAGTATTTTGAAACCTCTGCCATCTAGGGCAATTTCACTTTAAAGGAAAAAGATTTTTCTTTCAAATGATTTCTAAACACATTTCCTCTGGGAAGCTTGTAAAGGAGGAATTTACACCTGAACTTGAGAGATCCCTTTAAGCAAATACTGACATTTTACTAGGTGCTCCCTCAGGAAAACACTGCTTTAAAGGTCTTACACCTTCACCAGCTGAAATCTTCTTGATAATGTTTCCTATGACAAATAGCTCACATGGCTTTTCCTTGCTTAAGCCACTTCACAGAATTACAACATGCTCACACCTGTTGTAGAAACATCAGGTTTGCAGAGGAAATTCTCAGATGAAGCCCTGACTCCACTGAAAATATCAATTGCTCTGTGCAGTTAAGAAGTTTGACTTTTTGAAGAAAAACAGCACAGACTTTTAACCTATCACCTCTGGCCCTGTGCAGAGCTGCAAAGGCTCAAGCAGACACAGTTCCAGGTAGGCACACTTCAGGTCTCTTTTTCTTTAAGAGATTAAAGTACAGAAATACATAACGTACTGTTTTACTTACTCTCAGACGTCTGACTAACCGTGACTGCTAGAAGCACCAAAACAGTGACAAATTTCACATCCATTCCTCCTTGGAGCTGCAGGAGCACAGCCACAGAGCAGGTAGTGAGCGCAGGACTAACACCTGAGCATACCTGCTGGCTGCTGGGGATAAATGTGCCTTAAAGCTCCACCCTGAGCAGCAGCTTGGCATCAGTTCTGTCCTGTGTGGCACTGTGGACTTCAGCAGGATTCCTCCTCTCACCTGGAGACGTGTGGTTCGGTGTTTTGCCAGATGGGAAGATGGGCTGTAATCCACACAGTTCCCCAAGATGGTACTGCCTTACAGCCACATCCTCACTGCTCTCCTCACTAGCTCTTCAGCAACAGATTGCCAAGGGTAGGAGTACTTCAGAAACAAGTACTTGCAGGATTGAGGGTTAAGAAAAAACCCCTCTGCTATTAGGTGCCATCTGCATGGAAGCTACACGTGCAATGCTGTGGGCGAAACCTGCTGTATTACAAACAGGTACAACCCCAAGGAGACCCCAGCCCTGCCCTAGCTTTGCATTTGACCTAGGCATTTTCAGTCTATAAGGACCACGTTATTCCTGTCATGCTTGGCTTTCAGCACTGGTTCAAAGCTTGCAAACCCCTAAAAAGATTACCATGTGGTTTCAGTCTGAGCTAAGCACTGTGGCTGTAAGAGTAGGAAGCAGCTGCTGTACTCCACCACAGCCAGTGCAGTGCAGGCTGCCTGCTTTGACATTTCCCAGGGCTGAATTAGAAAAATCAGTCTGGGAATTTCCTACAGTATTCAATCAAGCTCATCTTTGCTCTGGTTCATTGTACCATTCTTAGTATTCCTAAGTTTCCAGACCACAAGGTAGAAGAAACTGCTAACTTCAGGGACTTTAGTCTAGGCTTACACTGTCCCAATAGTGGTTTTGCAATTTCATATAATAATAAAATAATAAAATGCAATCAACCTTTCTGGCTATCAGTGTTTTACTTCATAGCTGTTTGTTTCTGCTATGTACTGTTATCTAACAGGATAAGAGATCAGGGCAAATCCAGACTACTACACTTTGAAATAAAAGTCTACAGTTAAAATGAAAAAGAGCAGAAGATAATAATGTATGTTGTTTAAAGTATGATTTCAGTGAAGTCATTATGTTGAAATCAGCAAGTTGATTCATTGTCACCATTTAGTTGGCCATGTCACCACCACTGGCCAAAGCTAAGACAGATCACATCATCTTCACTAACCTGAACCTACATAAGGACAAGAATATTAGCAGCATTAATGTTCTTCAAAGTACCATGAGGAGGAACAAACTAGATTAAAAGAAATACAGTGAAACAGGTGCTACTGAAGTAACATGTTAAAGAAACAGTTTCAGTCAGTATTAAGTTTGGTATTCTGCTGTCTGGTTGATGCTGCAAATCAGGATGCTTTGTTTCCTTGAAGAAAATTAATTAGTTTGTTCTGGCAAATGCTCCACGTGGGATGATATGGTTTTAAAGACCTGATACAGATTACAAGGGTCATTCCACAGTGAGAGTATGGAGTACAGGGAGCTGTAGCAGTGATGGGGATGGAGGAAGAACTAGAGCATTCTGTGTTTCTTAAGACCTGTTTCTGTGTGACAAGTTCAAAGTGGTCCCCAGAGGTAACTCAGACATGCATACCTCCTGTGTTCTCAAAACCATGGAATAAATACAGGTATCTAGGCATTATTTTCTCTGCTGCTGGCAACAAACAACAGCACACTGCATCAAACTAATTTCTTTCAGCTTTAGCTCAAGTTTTATATCTTATGTTCCTCTATCTTATGTTCATGGTGTCATTTATAGGTGCAGAATAAAGTAAATGGCCATTTACTTCAACATGAAAGTGCAGCAAGGAAACTAGGATTGTGTCAGACCCGGAAAATGCTTCCCACTTTACGGAGGCTATATTATGTGTCAATAATTTTAAATGCTAGACCTATTGGAACAGGACAAAATGTAAACTGAGGAAACAACACTGATTTATGAGACTGAGAAATTAAAAATAAAAACAAAGTCAGAGAACAATAGCAAATATTGTGCTATGGCTCCACATGAATGTGCAGGCAGCCATCCAATTTACAAAGGAAGAAGTAGTTAGCCAGAAATTCTTTTCCAGGAATTGGGCTGACAAGAGTTCACAGTGGCATTAGTTACAAGTATAGCTGAAAGAAGGCAAAGACTTTTATTGACATATTGACTTGGATTGCATTCAAAGCTCAAATCAAAGCACTAGCCTGCAGGCAGAAATTGCTGTAAATGAGAAGCTAGTCATTCTTCTAACCTGAGAAACAAAGTAAATGCTTTTAAAAATCCTTATTGAAGTTCCACCTTTATTTGTGAAAGTAGAACAGCTAGCAAAGCTAAACCTGACAGATCTTTTAACCTGAGCCTTCAGTTTTTGAGCAGAGGCTAATGATTGTAACTTCTGCTTCAGTGTGCCCTGTAATATAATGCCCTCAGTTATATAAACCTTTCTCCAGTTACTCAAGAAGAGGCAGGAATAAATGCTCCTTCCTTCACACATTCCTTGCAGTCAAACAATGTTCTTTTGCACAGGAGTGCTGATTGCTGAGGAAGATTAAGTCCAGTTTGCTAAAGCAGGATAATTCATGTTAAAACAACTTTGGATCTTTACTATTTCCAGCAAGACTTAATTTGATGAAGGCTTCTAACACATTTATACATGCAATATACTTATCACAGTACTTATTACTCTGTAAATGATCATAATAATCAATAAATTTTTTTCTAGTTTGGCTTAAATAACGAATGGACAGATTTCACAATGATTTACAAATATACTTTGGACTTCCTAGCAATGTCTTAATTGTTTATGTGGGTATCAAACCCCAGAACTGTGGTGTCCTCAGATGTCCCCTATTTCAGACCACATCGGCTGGCCCCATGCCTACCATAAACCTCTGACTTTTAAAGTCATTTGCAAAACTCTCATTCAGCCTTCTCCATACGAGAAATTTTATCTGTGGGCACTTTATTTTTGGGAAAAAGCAAGAGTCCCAAAGAAAACTTTGAGCCGTGAAAATTATTAGTGCTTAATATGCAAGTTCCAATATGCAAGCCAGATTCAGTCCTCTGCCCAAGAGGGAGGGTATGGATACACCCACACATCAGGACAGCTCCCCAGCAGCCATCTAACTTACACTCAGCAGCACTACATCTTATGGGTACATAAAACAGGAAAGAAACCTGAGGAGGGACGGGATCACTCATTCCCTTTGCACCAGATTAATTCACATGGTCCTGCTGTGCTCAGCTTCCCCAGGACTTTCTGGTGCACAGAGGTGCAGCACTTGCAGGAGTTGCTGAAAGGCTTGTCTCTGTATGTGCTGTTGCCTGGCACTCAAGGCATGAACTTCCCATTCCCTGATTACTAAACTTTGACAAAATAGGATGAGAATTGAGTTATTTGGAAGAAGATGAAGGTTTTTTTCCTGAAATGACATTTTGGGCTTTATAGACCAAGTAGGCAAAGGTGCCAGCTCTGGCTGCAATGCTAACATTTCAGAGAAATACCTAGTATTTCCCATTGTCCATTTCTGTAAACTGTTTATTATGGGTATTTTGAATTCCATCTGGAGCAGCTGACACACACAGTCCTGTACAGACAGACAGACAGACAGACATATATACACCCCCAGGCATTTTACCTGGAGGTGGCTGTATGGACTTAAGCTCTTCCTCTTGTGGCAGCAATTATCATCACCAATGCAAACAGCACAGAGGAAGCCCCTACCACTAGCACACAGCAAAAGGGATCGTTCCTCACATGCAATGCTTTGGAGGCCAAACCACAGGAGGAGGAGAGAATGCTGTGGCACTGGTGCTAACAGAAAAGAGAAGATGACTGGCATCCAGAAGAGAAGTGAAAATCTCTCTGAAGTGAGAACTATGAGAAAACTGAGGCTGATAGAAGTTCTGTGATTCTGTTCCTCTCTGAAGGAATGAAACAGACTGAAGAGAAGATGGCCATGAAAATACTGCAGACTAGAGAGGCAGACACCTGGAAAACAATTACTGAAGAAGCAAGGAGTAACATTTGATAGAATGCTGTATTAGTATCATGTTGCAGATGTTGAACCATTCTGGGACATCAGCCCTGAGCAGAGCCCCAGGATTCACCTCAAAAACTTACTTCAAGACTGCCAAAGAGTACATTATTTCTGGTGAACTGAAAATCTTGGCTTCTAATGGCATGTTCTCATCATTTGAGATAGTCAAATTACAACCTTTCCATACATCCAGTATGACATTTGAGGCTGACACACTATTTTGCAGCATTAGAAGAAGGACCTGATTTATTGAGGCAGTGAGCAAAAGAACAAACTGAAGACCCTTCCCTTCTCAATCTCTGTTTTAAAAAAATTAATCATAATTTAGAGGACAACAAGGTGGGTGCTGAAGAGAAAGAATGGCAGATGTTTTCAATGGCTGATTGGTTCAGGAGAAAACCTGATGCTGAGATGCACAAGCAGGAAATAAGTACATTGAAAATTGTGGTTTTGAATAGAACAAAGACAGTAATTCTGCATGCTTCTTTATTATTTAAAAAATAAACATATCTTCTTGACTACATAGCTGAATTGTTCTTGAAACCAAATAAAAATATGACATTTACATCAGTGTCCACACAGACTCTTTCCAACTCTACCTCCCAAGAGACTGCCTTTTGTCATGACAAAGCTGAGTGCCAAAGACCAGGTACCCCTAATTTTTGGATTTTTTTTTTTTTTTTTTTTTTTTTTTCTTGGCTTTT